>JARYHS010011408.1:176432300-176583870 GCA_031002005.1 Vandiemenella viatica
CGTTTTTATACAGCGATTAAAACAGGGGTAAGCTAACGAGAAATGAGAGGTTTTAATAATGTCATATTGGATTCGCTGGATGCGTTAAGCATTCTCTATGTACACGTACACAAGGTCCTGCGATCTCCAGTTGGATTTTTGCCGTGAACTGGGGGACACCTGAACGGAACTTCTGTAGAAGATGACTGTGGCACTGCGATTTGCCGTGATCATTTTGGCGAATACAGCTGTGATCACACGTTTCCGCGTTCGACGAATAAATCACTAACATATTTCGACGCTGTACACCGACTTCAATGTCAGACACACACAGTTTTAGAGGATCTCAGCTCTCCGGCATTATGTTTTGGAAGATTTCCCTCATTACTCTGAACGTTGTGTATACTTCCTCCATCATTTAGCAAGCAATACAAAATCACTCCAGGCGAATGCCAGGATGGTTCATTCAAAGGCCATGGCCGAATTGCTTCCCGTCCCATGCCCCCAGTCCCTTCCCGCCTCTAATGACTCGAAGTCGACGAGGCGTAAAACCAAAAGCCAAGAAAAAACAAGCAGTGAATGACTCCGTTGCTCAGTTTAACTTTCGTTGGTTGAAATGAATTCGGAATGAAAGGTTTTTTTTTTTTTCATTTTCTTTTAACTCCACCTTCTGAAAGATAATCGCTACAGATAGTCTGTTGGAGAGAATTGAAAGTTAGCAACATTTAAGTTTTATGTACTTGGTCGGCCGAGTTTCGTTGATGTTAATGTTAATAAACTTTTAGGCAATTGAATGCTAATATAAATCCACCTTTAGTTGGAGTACTTTGAATGTATTCGGCCTCTTGACTCTAGATAATGACACTTAAACATGCCATGCATAAAAATAAGTTTTAACCATCAAACTAAAAAATTTGGCCTTGCGCTATGAGCACCGTAATAGCATATGGATCTGCCATCTCTTACCGGGTAGTTTTACTTCTTTAAAAAACACTCCTCGGTTATAAAGAATCGTGAAAATAAAATTCAAAAATGTATACGCACTGTTTTTACTAAAAATTTTAATCACAGAAAAAATTGGAATTTATGGCATTAGAAACTCTCCAAACGGTCCTAACCATCGGTACGGCGCATGTTCGGTACCAGCGCAATCTATTTGTTGGTAAGAATTTTTCTTTCTGAAGTCTACATCTTACTTTAGTAGCACGATTAAAGGAATCAACCACGTCAACAACTGAGCTGAGCTGTTTCCTTTCCACTTATCAACAAACGGATACTTTTTGTTATTTCTGTCGTCCTTGAAGACTATTCTCAACCACGACTTACCTCTTTCAGTAGGTCGAGTGTATGACTTGATCAGAAACAGGGTTAGGTCGAAAGTCAGTAGTAATATCTTCACTGTCAAAATAATTAAACTGTAAATTGTCGGTTGTATGATCTCTCGTGCGCCGACTATAACACTACGTTCAAACTCACTTAAATCGTGATAACCTGCTATTGTAGCAGCAGTAACCGATCTAACGCCCGTGCCAGACACCTGTTGCCAAACGCAGCGACGTACGCTGAGTGTTTACATATCTCCGTATTTGCATACGCAAGCCTATACTCGTTTCTTTGGCTCTTCAGTGTATGTAAAATGTATACTGTAAATGGGTGACCATTTCACCATTTGACTTTGCGTTTGCCGTACAACCTTCTCTCGAGAATTCGTGTGTGGGGTGAACGCTGTACAATTCACAACAAGGGCACTGGGATGACTCGGGATTACCTATTTAAAAAAAAAAAAAAAATGAGGTACAAAGGCTGGAAAACTGTGGAGGCAGGTTTTAAACGTAACGATAGGGAAAAATTACCAATCATCCACTAGGTAGCTGTACTAACTGTAATATTATGATGACCTTACATTGTTTAATTAATATGGATACAGGCTGAGCTGTGCGTATGCTCGAACAATTGTTATTCTTCCGTACATGATGCCAGAGGCGTTCGAGGTCACCCTTGGGTGATGCACCCCGGATACGGAGAAAGCCTCAACCTGGCTTATTGTTCCGCAAAGGAAAATCCAAGATGGTGGGTGACCTTTCTCACCTGTCAGCCTGAGGAACGTAACGAATTCTACCTTCGTGTTTTTTTTATTTTTTTAGCTTATGGCTTTACTCTTTGTCGACGTCGAGGTCATTAGAGGCGAGATGGGATTGACTACAAGGAACGGGAAGGAATTCGGCCATGGCCTTTTGTAGGAAGCATCCGGCATTCGCACTGTGTGATTTGGATAAACCATGGAAAACCCAAATCTGCTGGATGCCCGGACGTGGATTCGAACCGGTGTCCTCGCGAAAGCGAGGCCAGAGCGTTATTTGTTCACACACCACGCTCGGTCCTGCCTTCGTGACATTTTCAGAGTTATTCAGATTTACGGAAACAGAGTGACAAGACTCAAGTAACCAAAACGAATCGATGGAGTTACGTAGATTTTAAGAAAACCTCTCTGTGTCGAATTATAGTACGTGTCCAAAACAAAGGTAAATCGTATCAGCAGTTTTCAGCAAACAAGGACGGACAATCTGTCAGACAGAGAAGCTCGATTTACGAAAATTCCATGAAATGTGAACATGGAGGAAAGGTGTGGCCAACCAAAATAAGTCTGTGTGAACAGAGGTGGTGTGTGAGGGCAGACCGACTGTGACCCTCCAGTAACAATATTGTTTAGTTTTAAATTTGTTTAATATAATGTTTCGCGTCTGGACGTATCCGGAGAGCGGAGAAACTGATGCGAAGCGAGACTGGATCCGACTACACACAGCTGCAACCCAGCGCCTGCTGGCTCTGGGAGAGGACTGGGCTCGAAGGCTGTGTTCCCACGACGCGTGGATTTGGAGGCCGTGCCACATTAGCGGAAGTGTATTAGCCCGCGCCACAGGAACGACGCGCCTCTATCCATCGCCAGGCGGTAAAGATGAAAGGCGCGTGTAGCTGAAACGACTCTAGGCAAGTTGATGGGGAGGCGGCGAGGGCTAACCTGCAGCGCGCGCTGATTCGTACATTTCGGCTAATGAGGTGCGGTCTCCAAAACAACGCGCCGTGGGAACTCACCTTTAGACAAGAGAGAGACGACCAGTTGAGAGTTACAAGTGTTTGTGTTCAGACGACCAGTTGAGAGTTACAAGTGTTTGTGTTCAGAAGACCAGTTGTGAGTTACAAGTGTTTGTGTTCAGACGACCAGTTGAGAGTTACAAGTGTTTGTGTTCAGACGACCAGTTGAGAGTTACAAGTGTTTGTGTTCAGACGACCAGTTGAGAGTTACAAGTGTTTGTGTTCAGAAGACCAGTTGAGAGTTACAAGTGTTTGTGTTCAGACGACCAGTTGAGAGTTACAAGTGTTTGTGTTCAGAAGACCAGTTGAGAGTTACAAGTGTTTGTGTTCAGACGACCAGTTGAGAGTTACAAGTGTTTGTGTTCAGACGACCAGTTGAGAGTTACAAGTGTTTGTGTTCAGACGATCCAGTTGAGAGTTACAAGTGTTTGTGTTCAGACGACCAGTTGAGAGTTACAAGTGTTTGTGTTCAGACGACCAGTTGAGAGTTACAAGTGTTTGTGTTCAGACGACCAGTTGAGAGTTACAAGTGTTTGTGTTCAGACGACCAGTTGAGAGTTACAAGTGTTTGTGTTCAGACGACCAGTTGAGAGTTACAAGTGTTTGTGTTCAGACGATCAGTTGAGAGTTACAAGTGTTTGTGTTCAGACGACCAGTTGAGAGTTACAAGTTTTTGTGTTCATACAGCCACAAGTGTGACTTGAGGTAGTTTGAGTGAAAATTGAGGTCTTTGCGTGTCCACGGTAAAGACTTCCTATGTTTATTCTGAACTACACTAAAATTCAGCCAAACTCTGCAACCCGAATAACGCCTTGGCAAAGAGAATTGCTTGATGAGAATCCATCATTTATCGGCTTTTAATGAGCTAGAATTGAAGCTTTGATACAGACATTCGTATCTTGTAAAAGAAATAATGTGCCTCTTTCACTTATGCTCGTAAAAAGTTTAAAATTCCTAAATAATTTGTACTGGTAGCAGTAATGAAATTTTTCTCACGTTTATTTCATTTGTAAAATAAATTCATATTCAGACTGACTGGAATTATATCATTAAGATGGTAGTATTTGTTTTTAAGTTGGTAAACTATATTTGTAAATATGTTTCAGATACAAAGTAAATGATGAAGCTGTGACACTCTAACTTTACATGTACAATTATGATTTCCCAATATTTATAATTTTTGATCCTTTTTACATTTACAATAATTTTAACCTTAGGTTATAAAATAAAATTCATGCGTAAATTACGGCACTCAACAAACCCGTTTACTATATAACCGAACAACGGACTGCGGAGACTTATCAAAAGGTAAGCTTGGTATTCAACTAGAAAGTTAGTTGGACCCTTCATAAAGAGGTAGGGTAGCCAGTTCCTTTCCTCCTTACCTAATCCTATCGGGCAAAGGGAACCTACAATTTAACGTGCAATCCGAACCACGAAAGCTACCTGGCGTACTTCATATCACGCAGCACCGGAGGTGAAGGTTCCGTTAATGCCCTTTGAAAATCCTCGCCGAGACAGCGATTTCGATCTCCAATCTGAAGTCTTTACCACTGAGCCGCTGGACCACTCAACTGAGAAGTACTGCGGCTATATGCTAAACGATAGGATACGATTAAAAAGTTGGAATATCTTAATATTCAAATTAAGTTCTAAATAATAAAAACATCAAGAATAATTTCTATTACGTAGAGCGTTAATGATTATTCTGTCCAGGCGCCCAAGGGCTCCGATTACAAGATATTTCAAACAATTAGTGTAAGGGTTTCACGAATATAAACTAGAGGTGTTGCTAATTTCGGATTCATATCGAGCACAACCATGGCTAATGCGTTCGTGAGGAAGTCCAGTTATCATTACATAGTTATCTCAAGGTGAACGCGTCCCCGGTGGCTATTGCATGAGTCACGTAGGGGTGCGAAACCACCTGATTAGCAAAACACGTCAACGCTCTGTTTTTGTTACTATCTTCCTACAATCACATCGATGGTATGTCCTCGAATTTACGAGGAAGAATGGTGATAGAACGAGTGAAATTTATATTCTGAGCTGACTTCCCAAAGAGAGACCTAAATTATATTAGGAAGTATTGCGAGACAAACACTTTTTGTACCCTTATTTTTCAGAATAGTATGACTGCTTACAAGTACACTGGTCTCATCTTTTCGATAACTTAACTACCCTTGGCAAAAGTAATTAATTTTTTTTCGCTGTCGACAGCTTTGACCTGGAGAATGTGGTATCGACATCTTTGAAAGTTCATGTCTGAATTTTTTTTTGTTTGGTCATCAGTCTATCGACTGGTTTGATGCAGTCCTCCATCCCTCCTACCTTGAGCTAACCTCTTCATCTCTACATACCCCTTACAACCCACGTCCTCAATTACCTGCTTCATATATTCCAATCTTACAGTTCTTACCTTCAACTGTTCCTTCAGTTAAAATTAACCAATCCGACATGTCTTAAAATGTGATCCATCATTTCTGTCTCTTCCTTCTGTAAGACAATTCCATAAAT
The DNA here is from genome assembly GCA_031002005.1 of Vandiemenella viatica. NCBI lineage: Eukaryota > Metazoa > Arthropoda > Insecta > Orthoptera > Morabidae > Vandiemenella > Vandiemenella viatica. The sequence continues at coordinate 176,437,890 of JARYHS010011408.1, forward strand.
TTCTTCCCTCGTCGATTATATCCAAAACACGTTCATTTCGTACTTTAAATGTCCACTTAATTTTCGGCATCCTTCTATAACACGACAATTCAAATGCTTCAATTTTCGTTCTTTCTTGTATTTCTAAAGCCCATGTTTTGCTACCATAAAGTGCTGTGCTCAACATACAGACTTTTAAAAAATCGTTCTAAGTCATAGATCAATATGTGAATCTAAGATATTACTCTTTTTCATCAAAGCTCTTTTTGCCAGTGTTATACGGCTTTTAACATCATTCCTGCTTCAGCCATCACTTGTAATATTACTTCCCAAGTAGCAGAATTCACTTACTTCATTATATCCGATCCTATTTTGATATTCAATCTACTATTATTGGTGTCATTTCTGCTTCATTTCATCACTTTTGTATTGCTTCAGTTTATGTTTAGTCCAAAATCTTCCTTCAACATTTTGTTCACAACATGCAGTAACTTATTAATGTCCACAGCCTGTTCTGTTAACAAGACAATGTCATCAACAACTTGTAGCATACTGATTTTTTTCTCCTTGAACATTTATGTCTAATTCAATTTTTTTTTACTTCATTTATTGCTTCCTCAACATACAATTTGAACATTAATTGGGATAGATTATAATCTTTTCTCATACCCTTTTAAAATGATGTATGTCTGCCATGATTTTTTACTTTTATTACAGCTACATTATTCTTATATAGTATATTCTTTTATCTCGATATTTTAAATCTGACTTCTTTAAAATTTTGAACATTTATTCCCAACTAATATTATCAAAAGTTTTTTCCAAATCAACAAATGCCATAAAAGTATCTTTATTTTTTTTGATCCGCCATTCAAGTATTAATCTTAAAGCCATAATTGCTTCCCTTGTACCGCGATTTTTCCTAAACCCAAACGGATTTTCACCTACTACATTTCTACTACCCTTTCCATTCATCTATATATTATTCTAGTCAGTAATTTTGAAGCGTGAAATGTTAAGCTCATGGTGCAATAATTATCACTTTCTTCAGAAGTGTGAAGATACTAAATTTCTCCTGTTTCATAACTTCTTGATATCAAGTTGAATAATCTTTGGATTCCTTCTTCTCCTAGGTAGTTCAAAAGTTCTGCATATATCTCATCATTTCCAACTGCTTTATTTAATTTCAAATCATTAACAGCTTTATAAAATTCTGTCCTCAATACAGGATCTCCTAAGTCATCAATGTCGACATCGCATTCCTTTACCATTACCCACTTGTTCAACTCATACCCATCACACAGTTTTCAAATGTATTCCTTTCATCGCTTAACTCTTACCATCTGAGTCTGAAAAAGGGTTCCGTTCAGGAGCAGTGGTATTTATACATCTTTTCTTCATTTCTCCAAAATTTTGTTTCATCTTCCTATATGCCACATCTGCTGTACCAGTAGGTATTAAAGAAAGACTCTCACTACAAAGGACTAATTAACTTTAACTAACCTTAATTAGAAAGTCTTTTTAAGCCATTTTTTTTACCAATGTTTAAAATGCACAGTGGTCTCTTTAGCAGATTGAACTACCATAAAACAATCATTTTAAAAGAAGTATAAAATATTTATATCATTTATGATTTTTTATAAGTTTTTTCTAATGTTTTAAGAAAAAAGAACATTGTTTTAGATGACTCACATATCTATGAGTAAATTAAAAAAAAAAACCGGGGTTTAAAAAGTTTTAATTTATAGATAGGCATGGAATAAACTGAACAAAGTCACATGTTTCGAAAAAATATTAAAAAATCGATATCTCAAAAATGGTGAGACTTTTACTGAAATAAAATTTTGTCATACGAGGGGGGATAACATATACCATAAACGGGATTGTTGTTCCTGAACATCAACAATTGGCAGGACTGGCCCCGCGCTTCTGCTATGCTTAGATGGGACCATTAGGAGTGGGGAGAGCGTCCTGTTAGATATTTCCCGCCGTTTAGTCAGTAACACTCACGATGTTGATGTCGGAGCAACAGGTGCAACCCCTCCACTGCGCAAAGCATTATTATAAAATTTCTTGCTCTTGAAGGAGTTACAGCGGCGGAAATTTGCCAGAGATTGACTGCACAGTTCGGTGATCAAACATTGTCAAGGACGCGTGTGTTTTTCTGGCATAAAAAGTTCAAGGAAGGACGAGAACGTGCGGAAAATCAGCAACACGATCTCCGTCCTCGGACCAGCGTTACAGACGAAAACATTCGTGCGGTTAAAGACATTATTGACGTCGATCGACGGGCGAGAGTATCAGAAATTGCAGAACAAGTCGGAATCAGTTATGGGAGCTGTCAAGCAATCATCACAAAACACCTACAGTTCCGTAAAGTGTGTTCCAGGTGGTTCCCTCACCTTTTGACCGAAAATCTGAAGTTGAGACGTTTGGAAGTCTGTCAGCAAGGTTTGCGGAAGAAGGTGATGCATTTTTGAGTCGGATCGTCACCTGCGATGAAACATGGGTTCACCACTACACTCCAGAATCCAAAGAAGCCAATAAGGAGTGGAGGAGGAAAGGGGAGGCAGCACCAGTGAAAGCCAAGACTCGACTGTCAGCTGGCAAGGTTCTTTCAACCGTTTTTTTCGATCGGCGAGGCATTTTGCTGATTGATTTTTTACATGAGCGACGCACAATCAATGTTGCTTACTGCTGCGAGTTGTTGAACAAGGCGAAAGTTGCATAATGTCGTTTCGCTGGAGCAAAGAAACAATATTAAAATTTGTTTCTAAATATGTAGAAGAACATGAATGCTTGTAGAATATTAAGTCCCTAACTATAAAAACAAACAAAGGAAGCAATCTGCACGCATGGATTTGGAAAATACAATAAACATACCTGGATTTGGTGAGAAGTAAATTGAAAATTAAAAACATCTGCTTAGTGTACAATTTTATTAATTATTTAATTAATTACAATAACATCTAGATTATACATTAAGATATTATTCCTATTTTTATTAGAAATACTACCTAAAGCGATAAAATTGTTTTAGTATTATCTACTGGCAGAAGTTAAAATAATTAGTCCAAAAATTAAGGCGCAGGTACTGAAACAGTTTATATTCCTTCAGTAAAATGATTCAGTTTACTGGATGCATTTCTATGAAACATTACTTCAATTCCTTTAATGTTTCATAGATTCCTTCACACTGTGATGAATTAAGAAATACCCGATTTTCCGTGTATAAATACGAAGTGTGAGTGTCTTCAAACTACATCCGGTGGCAATAAAGTAGAGGACTGCCTGTAATTACGCAGTTGCCGCCATTGCACTCCTTAAATAGGTATCTTCACGCTGGATTTGCGACTGCATTTTCATTGACACAACTTTTCGATATTCTCAAACTATTCGTAGGGATCTTCTAATGCTAATTCTTTCAGAAGACAATTTAGCTCCTAGCTCATCCCTTCTATTAACCCATTTTCGTACCCATTGCTTTTTTTTTATCGCATAAACTTCTTCATCCATCTCTTATAAAATAGCGCTTAACATAAGCTGTATCAGCTCATTCTTTTGATTGCGATGCAGCCTGCTGGCAAAATACCACGCAACTTGTGTACTTTACTCGACCGTAGTGCGAACGATTTTTGGTCAGTGGCGAGTAATGTAGCTTACTAAACTACCCGCCACTCGACTAAATTACTAGCGTAGTGCGAACGAGCCATAACTGTATCAATGGAGTGCTGTCCCTCTTCTCCAATCTCGAATAGCTGCTCCCACATGTGAAGAGAATTGTTGGTAATAAATAGAAACATTTATTAACAAAGTTTTCTATTCGAAGAAACATACAGTTCATTCGGACGTCGCTATTATTGACCAATACCACGGATGACGTCAATGGTTGATACTGACTCCTTACATTCTTCCCTCTTGCTTGCACACTCATTTAACTGTTTCTACGATTGACATTGTCTTATCCCTAACCAAAGCTCCCTTATTAAGTAAGCTAAGTGCGTGTTGCTGTTTTTTGTTGTTGCTTTATTTGTTTGTTGTTGTTTTTGATGTTGTTGTTTTTTTTACTTATGGCCTCGTTGATGACGAGGGCATTAGAGGCGGGATGGGACTGGGGACAAGGGAAGAGAAGGAATTCGGCCATGGCCTTATAAGGAAGCATCCCCACATTTGCCTGGAGTGTTTTGTGTAAACCATGGAAAACCCAAATCTGGATGCCTGTACGTGGGTGGCTCATCTTGATAGTTTGAATTTTCTCACAAAACTTAAACATCCTGCCATGTTCCTCTGCAGAACGCTTTTAACTGTGACTACGTGCTTCGGCGCCTAATGATCAGCAGATACAAAGGCATACGTCGGCGCTCATAAGGGAGCGTTCATAAACCACGTAGCTCAATTTTGGTCTCCTTTGAACCCCCCCCCCCCACGTAGCCCGACGTGGATTTTACCTCTCCCCCACCCCTCCCCCCACGTAGCACGTAGCTTCTTTTCTCTATTAATTCCAGAAGACATTTTGTACTGTTTTCTCTTATCAGACTATCGTAAATTACATACAGAGATAATTAAATGAAGGAAATAAATATTTACATGCTGTTGTGTGTTCTGTACTTCATTCTAACTTGACATATAATATGAATGAAAAGCTACGTGGCCTCGCTCTAGACCCTCCCCCCTCCCCTCATGTAGCACAGCATAGCTTCCAGACAACCCTTCCCCCCTAGACCGAATCACGCAGTTTATGGACGCTCCCTAATCCCTTTTCCGATGTCGTGTATCCCTGTTAAGGCGCGTTCACATGGCGCGTGGTAGTGGACGCCTTTCATCTTTGCCGCATACGCTAGCACGGACGGCGCGTCTCGACCCACCGCCAGGCGGTAAAAGATGAAAGGCGCATACTACCACACCACGCGCCGTGGGAATGGGCCTTTAGCTGCACTCAGTACCTGCCCCAGATCTCTGTCCCTCAAGATAATTAAAAACGAAAATGATTTATATTTAAAACTAAATATTAACATATGTAGGATGAGCCCTGCGTAATACTACAGTATCCAAACGTATACAATCTGAGTATCATTGTTATAGGGATCATGTCAACCTATCCACATTTCGCTTTAATATTGCAATTTCTCGTGTGATATCACTTCTATAAAAAAATCTTTATTGTTAACTTAAAAAAACTGCGCTAAATTAAAATTACTACTTAAGGACTCTTGCATTAGCTCACCAGTTATTTCCTTGCCCAGATAAAAGTATAACTAGAAAGAATAACAATCCATTCCGACATTAGACAAGAGCTTCGCAGGCTTGTGTCTGGTTAAATCAACCACCTTGGCTTTTACGATTCAGTATGGCTCCTGTGCTGACTCTCTAACAGCGAAATATGTTCTGTATATTTAACATTAATTTTATAATAAATATTCATTTCGAGAGGATATATAGAACAACAACAAAATGGTAGTTGTTAGTAGTCTTAGCAACGTGTTAACGTACAGTAAGTACGTTTTTATTTAGCCAAATTTCCAGTGAAACAATGCATATTGTTTATGACGTAACATTTTATTTAGGAACACGAGAGAAACTAATAGTCAGTGCTTAACTGCTACAATGCGTGTTTAATGACAGGTTTACAGAAGAAAAAAAAAAAACAGGGTAATCGACTTTTGTATCATTGTGTTCTTCTGGGCAGTCCTTTCGAAGTTGTGTTGTAACTAGCTCCCCTGCTCCCACCGCATGGTTTTCTGTAGCTCGACTTTTGGTATAGAGCTCTGTAACTTCGAGATGGCCACCGAAATGTGGTATACTTCAACTTCCGGTTGCGCTCTAGTCGTCACACACTGTGTTTACATGTACTATCGTCGCTACGAGGCTTATTAAAAACTGAATAACCCCGGTTAATCGTTGCATCTACGGATGTTTGGCGAATTCCCTGAAAAATAAGGGTCTCAGTTATCATGTTTTTTCCAAAGATCGGCGAAAGCGGTGGATTATACAACTGCGGCATGGAATAATTCCATCGAAGTGTAGCCGAGTGCGACATCTTCACCTGCCCGAAACTGGTACTGGCCTGTTGAAATTTGTTTTAACTGCATCGTTATATGTCCTCTTCACGTTTTGCACTATCCTTTTTCGGAAAAGTCGTCACGAATTAAAATAAAAATGCCGAAATATGAGAATGCAATGCTGCTATTAGATGCTTTTTTTTTACTATGGCTTTACGCCTCTTCGTCCTCAAGGTCAGTAGATGGACTGGGGACGGGAAGGAATTCGGCCATGGCCTTTTTGAAGGAAGCTTTCCGGCATTCGTCTGGAGTGATTTGGGGAAACCATGGAAAACCCAAATCTGGATGCCCGGACGGGGATTCGAACCACCGTCCTCCCGAATGCGAGGCCAGAGCGTTAACTGCTCACTCACCACGCTCGGTTATTAGGGGGCATCCACAAATTACGTGAGGTGTTTTTCCGGATTTCTGGACCCCCCCTCCCCCCTGGTGAGATTGAGTGAGATCTGGCCGGACCCCCCCCCCCCCCCCCCCGCCCTCTGGTGAGATCTGGTCCGTGAGAACCCCTCCTACAAATCGCCCTGGAAACTTTTGTAGACCTTTTTTTTTTAGGTCACACCCTAACTTTTTTGACGAAATACCCTCCTAAAATAGACATTGGCGCAAATTGTAGACCTTTTTTTTTTGCTCTACTGTCCCCAAATTTTTCGCAAAATCTCACGTGAGATTTCCGTAGACCCCCCCCTCCCCCCTGGTGAGATCTGGTGAGATTTCGCCGGACCCCCCCCCTCCCCCATTTCACCTCACGTAATTTATGGATGTCCCCTTAGATGTCGCCGGCGCTGCAAAAGCAATGACAATCTTTTGAAATGTTGATTAAATCCTTTGTTGTAATATTTTCTTGCCGTTTTAGCCTCACTCCGTTGTAAAACGTCGCACGAAATTAACATGTAGAAAATATTTATCCGAGTTGTAGTAAAATAAGGCTCGCCATCTTACAATCGATACAAGCAGTCAGAAACAATCGATTGCTTCCGTTGTAAACAAATGCGCCGTTTCTTAGATGGCTGCCGCAGAACGAATTTCCCGTAAACTTTTTACTCTTGGTCCAGGACGAATTTCAACCTAACCACGACCACTATGACAAAACGAATCTGTTTAGCTTGATATGATCCCTATACCAATAATTTTTGTATCATTTTTACAGTGCTGCTAACATTTCGTGGTTGCGGAGCGTCTTATATTTCGACATTTTTAATTTAATTCGTGGCGACTTTTTCGGAATTGGGGAGTGCAAAACGTGAAGAGGACATTATAACGAAGCAGTTGAAAAAAAATTCGGATAATATCTAGATTGCGATACCATTGCAATCACATATTGCCTCGCGATGTATTAAACACGGAAACTAGTCCATCGCTAATACATCTCATACAGTGATATCGTTAATTTTGCACCAGTAATACAGAAATAAATTAATTAGTGATGAGGTTTCGATGCAGCCTGGACTAAACTGAAACGTAACTATTGAACACCTTATTGCGAATACCTATGTCGTATCTATCGCTGTTACTGTCGTTTTCGTCTCAATGCAGCCAGGACCATAGTGAAACGTAACCGTCGCACATGATATTGCTGATATCCAATTTCCAAATCGCATCTATCTCTGTTAGTATGGTCCAGGCCGCGTTACAACCTAACCACAAACGGTTATTGACAAAATCTTTTTTTATATATAAATATTTTATGTCGTATGAATGATTTTAATAGCAATTTCAGCCACGCGAGGGAATACAAAAGAACGCAATCAAATACAAATCAATGGAATTGTGGCTAATAATGTTAACATTACAGGAACCGACATTACGGAACGTTACTAATGAATGATATCAATCATCAGTTTGGAATGTTGTTGATATTTTAATAATATTATTAATTGAGCAAGTAATAATTTTCTTTAACTTTTTCAATCCGCAATTTTTTATTATTATTACTATTGGATTATGGCCTAACGTGTATTCACAAATCGATCGAAGGCTGAACACGTCACATTCTGCAATGTAGTGACGTCATACTCTCTCCTTCCGGAAGTGTTTACGTCGCGAGGCGGTAAGTGATTGCAGCGGTATCGCAATCTAGATATTACACCAAATTTCAACAGGTCAGTACCAGTTTCGTGCAGGTGGAGAATGTCCCCTTCAACCAGCTTCCGCGTTTGTAGTTTAACCGACGTGAGTTGTTTGCTAAATGGGAACGGAGGAAGCAGTTGTGGACGCGAGCGGTCCTCGTGCTTGTTGTGATGGCGCTGCTGTACACGACGAGTCGGCGGGCTGACCCCGGCGGCGAGATGGTCGTTATCATCACACGGGTGCGTAGTACCGAGGCCTTCTCGTTCCCATGAATACCATTCAAACTTCAAGGAGGTAAGCTTATTCAATCTGTTACCAGATAAAATACCTTGCGATCGTGTAGATTTCTGTTCCACTGGATACGTTAAGATTTGGGGCATCGTGAGGGCCTTTTAATCGTGTTGCTTAGGATTTATGTTCGCTTGCTGGTGACAGTTTCGGGAACTGCACCACTTTCGGTACTTGCCAGAAACTGGTACTAACCTGTTGAAATTTACATCAGTCGCTTCGCCAACATGACCTCTTCACGTTTTTCGATCATACATTGCGGAAAGGTCGCTAGAAATTTTATTAAAAATGCCGAAAAATGAAAGGCTGAGCAACTGCTAAATGCTTTCAGCAATGCTAAAATAACATAAAAATTGTCGGTAAAGGGATCATTTCAACCTAAACAATTCAGTTTTGTCATAGAAATCGTGGTAGGTTGAAATACGGCCTGGACCAAGTGAAAAAAAAATTACGAACTATTTGGCTATGCGGCATCCAACACGCAAAGGCGTATTTGTTTACAATGGAAGCAATCGTTGCTATGTAAGATGGCGGTCATCACCGTATTACAACTCGGATAAGTATTGCGTGTTTGTCAATTTTGTGCGACTTTTTACAAAGGAGTAGAGCTGAAAAGGCATGAAAACATTACAACAAAGGATTAAATCAACATTGTAAGAGGCTGTCACTGATTTTTTTTCAATGTTGGCGGCATGTAACGGCTGTTCGTCATGTCATATTTCGGCATTTTTAATTAAATTCCTGGCAACTTTTCCGGAATGTATGATCGCAAAACGTGAAGAGGACATGTTGACTAAGCGACTGATGTAAATTTCAACAGGTTAGTACCAGTTTCTAGCAGGTTCTGAAAGTGGTGCAGTTCCCGCCACAGTTTTCCTATAAAAATTCCGTTGAAACATGATCAGTTTGCATAGTACTTACTGATGCATAGTTCCACTGTTATAGTTTATGGCTACAAACGTATCATTGGTGTTACAGTCTGTTGCCTTTTAACTCTTATACAAATACTTTTTCCAGATTCGTACTAAGATTTCATGTTTACTAGTTCAAATTTTACGCACGAATGAATGTTTGTGTTGCTGAAGTTAGTGAAACAAGTAATTTACATTTCAAATGCTCTTCGCAAACTAATACTTGTTGCTTACGAAATGACTGGAAAAGAGCGATAGTCGTACCGGTAAACAAATAGGGTCGAAAACGACACGCCAGTTAGCTTGACATCAGTGGTAGGAAAATTAAGAGAGATTAATATGCAACCATATCAGACGTATCTGTTAGAAACATAAGTGGTTTTCAAGTCGGCAAAATGGCTTTAGACTAGGATATTAATGAGAATCTGTTGGTGGCCTATATACTAGATATTTCTGATGAAAAAAGACAGGGGAGGTCAAATTGATAGTGTAACACTAATATTTCAAAAGCTTTTGACAGAGTAAGCTACAAAATAGTGCTAAATAAGGTAAAAACCATTGGCGTTGATAAAAACATGATTTGCTGGGTAGATTTAAACGGTAGAAAGCAAAAAGTTAGGGTAGGAAATGCAGTATCACCGAGCGTGGTGGGTGAACGGTTAACTTACTGGCCTCGCATTCGAGAGGACGCGGGTTCGAATCCCCGTCCGGGCATCCAGATTTGGGTTTTACATGGTATCCCCAAATCACTCCAGGCGAATGACGGGATGCTTCCTTCAAAAAGGCCATCGCCGAATTCCTTCCCGTTCCTTGTCCTCAGTCCCATCCCGCATCTAATGACCTTAGCCGTCGACGAGGCGTAAAGCAATAAGTAAGTAAAAAAAAATGCAGTATCAAAAGAAGTAGGTGCGAACATGGGAGTGTTGTTATTTGTTATTCTAATGAATGATTGTGTTAATGGTTTACGATCATAAGTTAGATTGTTTTCAGGTGACGTAATGTTATATAATAGGATCAAAACGGTAGAAAACTGTAAACAGCTGCAGGGTGATCTAGATTGAATGTCTGGGTGAGTCAATATGGGATAATGCAAAGAAGAACCAGTTTATTGGGTACACAGATAAAAAGCTAAAGGTTGATTATGATTGTAAGCTGGGGAAGGAATTGCTTGCTGAAGACTCGAAATGTAAATACTTTGGCATAACATTTGATAACTTTTTATAGCTTTTGGTTGGGTTGGACCCAGAATGTCTACCAATATTCCATCATCTGTGGTGAATTTTGAGCATTTTAGCTGTCATGCCGAATTCTGACTAATGACGTCAGAGTTGACCGGGATGTCTATTACTGTTATGAATAATGTGCGTAGCCGTATCTTTCGACGCGCATTACACTTTTATTAACTGCTAGTAGTTTTAACGCCCGTCCAAAAGACGGGTATCGTCTAAGGTGGTAATAGAAATTTGGGATTGCTGGAGATCGCGATTCCGCAGGGAATTGGCGTCATAATTAATACTGCAGTGGTCAAACGCAAGACTCCGCTAGAAATACTTTCCGAAGTGCATTTAACGGTTACGTGCTAGTCCAGGCTGTATTACAACCAAATTTCTGCTTGAAAATATGTCTTGCGATTTGACTACAGCAGTATTATGACATCATTACTGAATGTTGTGGCGGAATCGCGATCTCCAATAGACCCAATTTTTTATGTTGTGAAAATATTTAAGGGGGTAGGTACACTTATCAGTTTTAAAAAAAATGATTTTTTTTATTATTCAGAAAAATAGTTTATAGTTTTGGCTTCATTTTAGTGAAAAAATTATTTCAATATCTTTAACAGTGTGGGAATTATGTGAGATTAAGCAATGCCCTGCACGATTGACAGCCATTTAAATCTTACTGCACTTGAAGGTGATCCAAATCTTTAACCTTAAATATCTCAAAACGGCAATTCATCAAATGGTTTTAAAGATAACTTTTTTCCGTATGCATAGATCTTTCTCAATTTGCAGGACATGTTCTACATACTAAGGACTACAGTCTGAACCATTATTGTTTATGCAGCTTTTCCCATATGAAAAATATACCTTTGTATTTCATCAAAAAAAAGCAAAAATTTTAATATCTTGACAAAAAAATTTATTAATAAAAAATATTGAGTTAAATATGTCATATTATAGGTTCAAGTTGTTGCCTTGATATTAGTTTACAATATTAAAAGAACATTTCTGAAAAATTTCAAATACTATGCCTTCTGTCTTTAAAACACTTCAGGACAACATATTTTTCACTGTCAATTTGGATAGTACATTATGCTATTGTTAAACAATATATTTATTTTAAAAATCAATTTTTATATCTAGATATAACAGTTCTATGCAGCTATGAAATTTGAACCCTCAAATTTAAATAGATTTGGAGAAAATGACAACTCAACTTTATTAAATATTTGTATGTGTTAGGTGTACCTACCCCCTTAAGTGAAGTATAATTTCAAAAACAGGAATTGATATATTTCGTGATAACCTGCGTTTCCTGTGATTTTCTCAGAATTTTAATAAACTTCACTATTTCTTATCTTTTGTTAAAAAACTCTGGTTATGTTGTCAATACGTTCCAGTAACTGCTACAGACTCCAGCGTAAACATGAGATGGCCTTCTTACACGAATTTCTGCACCCAGTCGTCGTAAACAAAACAACATGTAAATTTAAACGTCACATTATAATCTTTTATATCTCTGCATCCCATTATTTTATTTTGTATCTATGCAACATAACAGAAAGTTGCATTTTAGCCGCCATCGCAATTAACTTCCTTTAACAATTTAAGTGCAAAAATATCAAATTAAATTATTTATTTGAAATTACACTTCCTTTTAAAAGTATAAACGCAAATAAAGTCAGTACAGTTGTTCATATTAATTTTTCTGACTGGCCAAGCACGCTGCTGTGGTGGCTTTCAGTGTAACTTAACACTTCGGGCATTATCGAGACTCGCCGAAGGTTCACGAACTCTTGAGGTGGGCGCAGTCTCAGACAACACATTTTATTAAAGAGGATTACCCGGTTTTCGGGTACACTTTTCCGCGAAGAGTATAAGTCAGAGAAGACTTAAACATATTTTCAACACGAAAGGAGAAATTTTTCTACTGGCCGTTCTTTGAATAGCAACCGTTAAAAATCTGTTTTGCTATAATGGTTATACGTCCTGAAAATAACAAGAATTTTTTGTTAGTGCTAACAAGTACTACGGGTAGATCAACTTTTAATTTTAGTAAAAACTACAAGAATGTTTTTGAGAATCTGTAAATCGGTAGTACTTTGGCGCGGAAGAAAGTAGTTTTGATCTACCGGTGATAGATCTTCCGCTACATCAACATTCATAATATTGCGTTAGTCAATCGCAATACGTGTTAGTTTCAAGTAGAAATTAGGTTGTAATACACCTTGCACATCAAAATCTACTTCAGAAAACATTTATAGTGGTGTACTGCGTTTGACTGCTGCAAAATTATGTTGCAGGTTCATCGTGGAATCGCGATCTCCAATAATCCCAGTATCGTATATAGCTCAGTATATTCTGGATAATATTGAGCTGCACGATACCGCTAGATCTGCGTTGTTTGGTGTCAGTTGAACTATATAAAATTAACCAAATCATCAAACCTCGTAGATGAAAACTGACATTTTTACGATCTTCACAAATCACTGTAAGAATGTATGAGTAAGACAGTAATCATGCCGGTATCCTTAAACTCAGATGAACCGACTGCTGGAGGGAGAGAGAGAGAGAGAGAGAGTGTGTGTGTGTGTGTGTTTCCACATCAATTCTTGCCAACGAGCCGCACGGAGAATAAGGAATTTTCCATCTGAAAATTTTTCACATGTTACTACTAGCTACCCTATGTAAAAGAGCATAATTGCACTAAATTAGTTCACACTGCTTGTTTATTTTTCGCAAACACCATCAAAGAAAACCTGTTCTTTGCAAAGAGCTAAGGAGAAGAGCATAAAAATCAAAAGATATAAACTTGAAAGTTCATTTTTCCCGCCATTGAGGAGATAAGACAAAGTTGAAGTTCGGAAGTGATTTTAGAACTGACAAAAGAAATTGTAGCACAGATGTATAACATCCGATGGAGATTACTTTAAACAGTGGTCAATAAACAGGAAAATTTTGTAAATAATCTAAAATTTCGGTAAATTTATCAGATTTTGTATATTGCGGTGTTGAGCAGTGAAAGTTTATCTTGCTCCATGGTGGAGCTGGAGAAAGACACAAACTTGGATAAGCAGTGGGACGAGTGTAACCACGACTCAAGGTGAACAAGGAAAAGCCGCTGGTCGCCTGACCAGGTGACGCATCTAAGATGACAGACTACCGAAATTCACTTAGACTTTAGGTTCCCAACCTTTTTTGTCCTACCGCCCCCTGTTTAAAAAAAACCCAGCACCGACGTCTTTTGATGTAATCAACGTTGTGTAATTCATTGCGCTTCAATTTGATTGGCATGTTGCCCACTTCTTCAAACAGTGATTTGATGGCACCCGTCTTAGGTGAATTGGGCTATTTTAAACATTGAAAAACAATGGCAGATTTTTAAATTACTCTGTTCAAGAATATTGGTGCCTTGTACAAAATTTGATTAAAAATGTATATTGAAAATTATCGTAAAATTATCATTGATGTAATGATACTAATTTTTCTACATTTGGTGCTATATTTGTCAGCAGGAGTCTTAAATCGCCGCGTTCCACTACTGGCAATCTGTTTCTTTTCTTTGTTAGTAAATTGATTACTACACTAAATCCCCTTTCGGCTAAATATGAAGACGGGAATGCAATTTAAAAAAAACTTTTTTGTTGCAGCCCACAAAGCCGGAGATAAATCTGGAATTTTTACGCAAAATTCTTGATATACCGTACATTTTTTAATTTCAATTTTAATTCTTCATTTTTTTACAGTTCTATCAACTCTTCCTGTAGCGATAACTCTGCTGTTTGTAGGTTTGAGAAACCCAATCTGTAATGGTCATGTTAACACTAGAGTGCACGCGCGGGCTACATATGTAGCCCAACGTGTAATATTGTTGTATATTTTTTAAACTTGGCGCACTACATATTAATCGTCCAGTGTATTCCTCAAGTACTCGCCCCCGAACCCGCCAGTAGCGTGCCATCTCTCGTGGCAAACGGACTTCTGCATTAATTGCCCTGGAAGTTGATGGGCTACACCTGTAGCCCGCGCGAGCGTTGGAGGAATTTAATTTATTAATATACAAGTGACAAAATTGAGGTAAATTTTTTATATTTTCTGTAGTAATACTATAAAAAGTAATATCTACAACTGCTTTTTGTGTGTGTTGTTTGTTTTTATGGATTTATTCGTGTAACTTTATAATGTTTTGGTCATTTTTAGTTGGCGGGTAATGTGAACGATGCCCAAATATTAAAATGGTTTCTGGCGGATGACAAAACAAAATAAGGTATTTCTGATGTTGTCTACCCTCCACAATCATGCCAAAATTGATGATTCAACAGATGATGCTCGATAACCAGATATCATAGCATTTTATAACAACACAAAAAATGACGTCGATGTTTTTGATAAAATGTGTAAACAATACGACGTCACCCGGAACAGTCGTTGATGACGTCTCATGCTGTTTTACAATTTTGTAAATATGGCGGGTATAAACAGTCTTGTAATTTATCAGATGATCAACCCTGATATGAAAGTCATCCGTTGTCAATATCTTCAAGAAGTCGGATTCGGTCTTTCAAGACCTTTTACAGAGCGTCGTATATCCCAGCAAAATATACTAAAAGGTATAAAACTGAAAGGCAGACTACTTCTAGGACTGGCAGATCAAACCCCGCTACATAATATGCCTATTCGGGGAGGAGTTGGTCGATGTTCTTTCTGCAGCAGGGTTCAGGACCGCAGCACGCGCAAGCAATGCAGCAAATGTATGAGGCGCATTTGTAGCGAACATCAGGCAGTCGTCTGTCCTGAATGTGTGCCAACAGAATGATTTATTATCAATGACTTTGATAATTGGTTCAATTACTTAACTGGAAACCCATTTTATAATAAATATTACGTTTCTAAATAAAAGTAAGACTAAAATATCTCAAACCTTCCAAAAATAGCTGAATTTTAAGAAGTTTTTGTTTATGTTGCAAATTACAATTAAGAAACAAAATTTTGTCAATTGTATAAGTTATTATGATAAAAATAAAGATGTTTAGTAATTATTTACTCTGTTTTATATATTTTTTTGTCCTATTCCGAAAATTAACTAACCCATAAATGGGCTACGCCTGTAGCCCGCGCGTGCGCTCAAGGAGTATTTAAGGCCGCGTACACTCTAGTGTTAAGAATATCCTGAAATTTGTTTTTAAAATCTTCTTTAAGTGCTTCCAACTCCCTCCATAGAAAACAAAAAACAAAAAACAAAAAAAACTTATTAAAACAAAAAAAAACTTATTAAAAAAAAAAGTCAGTTAGCCTAAGGGCGTTTTCACACACCGGCAAAACCGGCCTTATCGCACAGAGTTTTTTGCTTTGGTGGAAGAAACAGGCATCCACCATTCAAAAAAAAAAAGTTACTTAAATAGATTATTATATCGTAGAAAGAAATATAGTAAATACTGCATTAACATAGAATACTGGATACATCTTGTGTTGTTTCAAATACAAAAAGAGGCCTAGAAAAATAGTGAAATAAATTAGGTACACAAATATTCTGCTATATTTTTGTTTCATTGAAAAGTTTTGACCAATTACGAAATCAACTGCATTTAAAAAAAATATTATACAATAGCTACGACTGCGATTGAAATCTATAAATTTCTTCTATTGATTTTTAAGGATCTCGTTAAAGGAACAAACTGTACTGACTTACATGAGACATACAGATTGGGAATAAGCACAAGTAAAGTAAAACGTAGGTTTGGAAAGAGATGTATACATTTCTGAAAGAATATTTCGAAATGAAAAATGAAACCAAGTGAAAAATGAAAAAAAAATACATATTTATCATTAGAACTAACAAACATTATAATTAACTTACACTTTACTTAAAATTGTAAATCTGGTTGTGCTATTATTTGTGGTTTCAACACAAAGATACTTTGTAGGTATCGAAGCCGCGTTGCCTTGGCAAATTAACAAAATAAATTGTGTGACCTGTTCTGTATTGTTATAACTATTATTAAATGTATAGCTGATCAATTTCAGTTGTTCTTTTTTTCTATCACTTCGAAATCTTCTTTCAAAAATGTGTAAATCTCTTTGCATGCAATCTGTTCTAACTTTGAAATGTCATTGTATCGTGCGAGTAATTACTTATTACAAAACTACAGAAAATTGTCGGGACTGGGATTAGATCCTCTCCGCCACCGGCACCAGTGTGGACAAGTGTGCATAAGAAACAATTAAATCAAAGGGCCGGCGATCTGCCGGACCGAACTACGTGTGAAAGTGCGCCAGGTGAGCTTGGAGTCTAGCATTTCCCCGAGTTATCTCAGTGAGGTACTCCAGGGAATGTCGGATCCGTTCAGCCTCAGCAACTGGGCCGGTTGGCCGCCGTTGCGTGGGCCGTACTTCCTCGTGAAAACGATGGCCGGTGTGAAAACTGCCTAACAATATCCCATTTCAATATATGCCCACGATGCAATATAAGAGCTGTAGGCTCCCAAATATGACATCGTTTGTACCGGAAACAGACGCCATATATAGATTTTAGGTGCCTTAGCGGCTCCCATAGTATATGTTGTAAACGGTATGATGGTTTGTTCAGTTTGCAATTAAAGCCGATTTATTATTGATGAAAGTAAATTCGACACCCCTCTCGATTTAAGGAACACCTACCTTTGACATAGAGGCTATCCATAATATAAATATTATTCCCGCTTAAACTACGAATGCGTACACTTGTTTATTTCATCGTGATAACATTTCCATATTCACGTTCAGTACAAAGTAAAGCAAACTTACATTAACTGAGAGTTAAAGTACTTCCCGAGGCTGCTATTTCGCTAACAAGATACGCACTTCCGCATATGGTAACCACATGCACTACAGAAACTGTTCACAATCGACAGAAGAGACTATCATCGAACCCGTGGACCCGTTCAGTTAACCTGGCAGTGTTGCTGGTATTCTGGATCACAGTATTTTCTTAAATTTGAATTTCATACAATTTCTTGTCAACCATAGGTACACCGTCAACCATAGGTACTCTTACCCTTTGTAAAATCTCGAAATGTCAAAAATGATATGATTATTAACCCTCCTTACAATGTGTGATAAATGATGTTGATAATAATAATAGGAGTAGTAGCAGTGATCAGTACAGAATCGAGTGCAGTTAGTTAGCACATGATACAAAAATTAAATAAAAGATTAAAACTTAGTTGAAATTTCACAGCACATTCCTCACGTAATATCGATCAGTAAATAGAATAATAAGCAAATAATAGTAATGAATATGTACTAACCTCTGTGGTAGATAGATATTCCAAAATAAATAATCTTCAGTAAGTAGGTCCACGTAAGCTGTAGATACCGCACAGGCTCACAGTCGCTCTGAAGGCACTACCGAACAATTGAACACTAACCAGTGTAAACGTATACGCATTGTTGATCGAGCCGGAACATAAACATACTAACTTTGGTGATACCTGTGGTACACAGCGCTTGCTGCGACTCATTCACGAACTATGGAATCAGGTGTTATGAACAAAGCTATTGTCAGTATACTAATACCAACTTTTGGTGCACAGCGCTTGCTGCAACTCATTCATGAACTATTCAAGCAGGTGTTAGGAACAAAGATATAATGTACTAATACCAACTTTTAATCCCCACTGGTCTTGCTTAAAGGACATTGGGAATTAATTACTGAAACATTTGTTCGATGTTTTTTGTTATTAATTAATCTTATCGGCACGTCCTTGCCAGTGTTGGCTAGGGGGGCGCTGGCTGGCATCAACGCCCCCCAAATTTGCCTTTGTTCACAAATGATCCTTAGAGATCTCTAACGCCCACTGGGGGGCGGTACTGTCCACGTTGGGAACAACTGACTTAGACGGTGCATGTAGAAACGTCCACGCTATGGTTTCAAACTACTTTCACTATTTACCAGTATGCAACTCTCAGCGGATCTGTATTTATCTATATCTGTAGGCCTATTCTGTAGACGGCCTAAGTCCATCCGTCTGTCTGTCCCTTTGAACCATTTTTGATTCTAGCTTACAATTTGAGTGACCGGAGAACAGAGCAGTAAATTATAAATCGCTCGCAGAGAAAGAGACTTCACAGATCACACTGAATCTCAAAAGAACACAATGAGATATCCACCATATATCTCGTTACAACATATAAACACTCCACCTCTTGGTTTCCATTAATGCGTTGTTTTTAGTATGTAACTTTGATTATTTCTTCAGTTATTTGAGGTACATTAGTTTAGAATACACACGTTAATAAAACCGCTACTTCAAAGTTTAACTCTACAATAAGCGTAAACAAATTGTGCAGTTTAACTAACGGTAAAGGTTACATTTTTACAAAATTACTAACTTTTATGCTTTGCTATTAGAAGGGAAAAAAGGCAAACGTATCACTGCGCAAATCAAGGCCTGTGCGTCTGAATCAGCGGGAAAATGCTAGTATAAAATAGGGTTCAAAATTACCCTTACTTCCTCTTTAAAATTCGACGTTTTTTTTTTTTTTTTTTTAAATTGGCTTTCGGCGGCTATGGCCATTCAGCCAGCTCAATGTGATCATATTTTAGCTTCCAGTGAACAATTAGTCATCCAGTGTACATCGTATCTTTCTATGTATGGACACCACAGGACGGACAGGACATTCACACAGACACACAACACTTAACATCCATGCCCTCGGCCGGATTCGAACCGGCGACCTTCGGCACGTGGAGCTACTAGCACTCTAGCCCCTACGCTACCGAGGCCGGCAAAATTCGACGTTCATTGCTGCGTTACTATTATGAAATTTAAGGTGCATTCACATTATATTTTCAGCTGCTGTCATTTAATCATTAATGATGTCTATAGGCCAGGGGTCGGCGAATCGCGACTGCCGTGCGTCAAGCCACTCTTTGAGGATATTAGTGCGGCTCTTTCATAATATTTTTTTCATACATCTTTACCGATAATAATAATGTGAGTTCTAAATACCAGACCTAACCAGCGTGAACAAACGTTTTCCAACATGAAACTAAATAACCGCTGATAATTTACGTTTTAAATTAAAAACAAGTTACGCGCGTAACATTGTAAAACTTTCTAAGGAAATGAAAGCGCATTGTTCTCATTAATTAAAATGCTTACTATTTACATGTGATTTATTTATGAATATATTATTTACATAATCGTATCTATTATGGTGTATTAATTATTTAAGAAATTATATTAATATTTTAGTTATTAAATTATAACAGAGGATCTTATTTTTTTAAAATTCCCAACTCCTTTTTAAGTTTGCCGACCATTGCAGTATAGGTCTACTCTGTACTGCACATAGTGAATGGTGAAAAGGACAGTTGATCTTATCTCAAAGAATTTTTACGCAGGTCTCGTGAGTCTACTGGACATTATGTTGCCTTCATAATCAGTTCAAGATTTAGCCAGGCATTTTAAGTTCAGTTATATCAATAAACTTGATTCGTGTTCACTGTACGAATTCCGATTTAATTCTAGTGGAAGATGGCAGATTGTTGAAACTCCCTAAGCTCTCTCTCTCTCTCTCTCTCTCTCTCTCTCTCTCTCTCTTCCTGCTGGTCCAAAAAAGTGATAGTTTTTCATGCCAATCTCTCTAACTCTTATTAAAAAATTACTAGGCAATTAGTTGGCAGAGATTAATTCTAACATTCCTAATTTGGAAATTACTTTGCATTGTGCGGACTTCCCTGCTGAACATTGTGCAGGTTAGAGATGGTACGTAGAGGATGATCTCCAGAAGAGTTTCCACAGTCTTGGTGCATCGTCAAGTTGAAACTCTGTAATACAAAACAGGAAGGTATGGTGGTATTGACTTGCTCAGTATGTACGCGTTAATTATTGCAATGTGAATAAAAAGACTCATTTGCTGCATGTAAACGAGATATGTAGAACCGACGTTCTATTGAAACTGATTTCTACTGCCAGACTTCACTGTTTACGAACATCTGATATTTCAGCTTGTCAATATCTTTGATGAGAAAAACATAGAAGTTCAACTGTGAAATAGCACTCGTACCCAGCTAAATATCAGTGAACATGAATTTTTGATTAAAGACAAGAGAGAACATTTGCAAACCCCAGGGGTATATGAAATTCCTTGAAGTTGCGGCAAGGTATACATTGGGGAAACAGGACTCACCCTTAAGGAGAGGCTCAATGAGCACATCAGGCATTTGAAAAATAACGACGCAAGCAAGTCCGCTGTAGTTCTACATTCATCTGATAGTGGCCACTTAATTTTATTTGATAAGACCAGCGTTATAGCCATTGAGAGCAGATGGTGGCCTAGGCGTGTAAATACAAAAACGGCCGAACAACATGAATGCTGACAACGGTTTGCAACTTGACGATATTTGGTCAAACCTGCTCAGCAAAACCAAAGACGAACGACCCCATCCTACCGCCTACAGTGGGCACGGTGACGTCACCGCGGACGAATAGCGCCCGCGCGCGTCAGCGTCAGCACAAGCAATCCTCTGAAGAAGGCCACAGCACGATGGCAGAAACGTTAGGTTTAAATATATCGACGCGACTCCACCAGGAGAACCAAGATAATATATGAATTTTTGATGTTAGTAAAGAACGAATTTGCACAGTAAAATCTTGTGACAGTCTTCGATACATTCAAGCAATCATAGGTTTAGTTTCTTAGAATATTTGAGCTTCACCAGTTTACTTACCTGACCGAGCCAAATATTATCAATTCTTTTTAACTGGCATATTTTAATGGAACATCCAGTAAACCTGAAACCAGAACACCTTCGATACGAGTGATTGAGTTCTGGTTCAGAGGAGGCTAATATTTGCTATACATCAGTTTAATTGCAATGGAGCGCACGATTTCCCTACACACCCATGTTCCCCCATTCCTGCACCCACCTTCATTCCCTTCCACGAATTTCATCTCTAAATTCTTTCAACGTTTTTGGTGAAGTATTCATGATTTCCCTTGGTAATTTATTCCAGTCCTTGGATCCTTGCTCTGATTCATATCTCCGTGACAGTGTCTGTGGGATGGTATGTGGTTCGCTGATGAGGCCGTTTCCGTTTTCTGTCCTCAGACTTCGGGCGACGGGCAGTTCCGGGCGACGCTGGACGACTTGCCCGCCCTCTCCACCTTCCGGCCGGCGTCTGTGGCTCCCTCTGGCGCCAGCAGCTCCTTCAGGCCCCCCGTCGTGTCCACCCCCCAGCACGCGGCCACTCCGAAACACGCAAACGACCCGAGCACGCGAGCCGCAGAGCGCAACCACCAAGTGAGTACATTACCACCTAACAGTTGTGACTAGTGTTGCAAATTGGGATTTTTTTTTCAGCTTTTGAAAAAAAAAACATGAAAAAAACTTAGCACACTTGGGTTTTTTTTTAATTTTTTTCAGAGAACAATATATTTGATAAATTATAGTTTTATTTACGGAACTTAAATCTAACTGAATCATATAATGTTTTACATAATGATTCATAAATGTATATACATAAGTAACATACACAGACGGAAAAAAAAATCCCAACACCAAGAAAAAATTATTGTAGAGTAATGAAATTTGGACAATGCATTTGTCAAGTTAACATGTTTAATTGATTAAATTTTCAAGATCACAGGTTAATTTAAGCTCAAGAAAATGCATTTCAAATGTGAAATACTGTTAAATTAATAGCCGGTGTAACCTCCAGAATTTTGAATGCAAGCCTGCAAACGTGAATGCATTGTGTCATACAGGTTTCGAATGTCACTTTGTGGTATGGAGTTCCATGCTTGTTGTACTTGTGCTGTCAATACTGGGACGGTCAGTGCTGGCTGTGGATGATGCTGGAGTTGTCGTCCAATGATATCCCATACGTGTTCAATTGGAGACAGATCTGGTGATCTCGCAGGCCAAGTAACATGTCGACACTCTGTAGAGCACGTTGCGAGACAACAGCGGTATGAGGGCGAGCGTTATCCTGTTGAAAAACTCCCCCTTGAATGCTGTTCATGAATGGCAGCACTACAGGTTGAATTACCAGACTGACGTACAAATTTGCAGTCAGTGTGTTTGGTATAACCACAAGAGTGCTCCTGCTGTCATAGGAAATTGCTCCCCAGACCATGACTCCAGGTGTAGGTCCAGTGTGTCTAGGCCGCAGACAGTTTGGTTGCAGGCGTTCCCCTGGCCTCCTTCTGACCAACACTCGGCCATCACTGGCACCAAGGCAGAACCTGCTTTCATCAGAAAACACAACAGATCTCCACTCCGTCCTCCAATGAGCTCTGGCTTGACACCACTGGAGTCGCAAACGGCGATGGCTTGTAGTCAGTGGAATGCACGCTACAGGGCGCCTGGCTCGGAGCTGTCCTTGAAGTAACCGATTTCTAACAGTTCGTTGTGTCACTGTGGTACCAACTGCAGCTCGAATTTCTGCCGCAGACGCAGTACGATGCGCCACAGCTGTACGCCGAATACGGCGGTCTTCCCTCTCAGTAGTGCCACGTGGCCTCCCGGAACCCGGTCTTCTTGAGGCAGTACCATCCCTTGACCACTGCACCCAACAATCATGCACAGTGGATACATTCCGGCCAAGTCTTTCTGCAATATCGCGAAAAGAAAATCCACCTTCTCGTAGCCCTATTACACGACCTCGTTCAAACTCGGTGAGCTGTTGATAATGGCTTCTTCGTCTTCTTAAAGGCATTCTTGGCTAACATCAACTCACTATGTCAAATCTCAGCGGTAAATAACGTTCACAAACTTTACAGCGCGTATTTAAAGCAAACCTGATTTGCAAGCTCTGAGTAGCGCTACTAGCGCCACACTTATGCGCGAAGCGCGAAATTTGAATCGATGTCATCTTTCAGATGTATAAACACGCCTACCAAATTTCGTTTATCTAACACAAGTCTTTCTTGGTGTTGGGATTTTTTTTTCCGTCTGTGTAATTTCATTCATTCTCTATGTCAGTACCACATTCACTAGTATCAGCACTACCAACACTAGTTTGGTCGGTGTTGGAATTTTCTGTTTTTTCTTCGTCTCCTCTAGATCCATAACTTTAGAAATGGTTACATTTTCTTTTACTGGTTGTTCTTCTATTACACGCAAAAGATTTTGAGAATGCAATTTTAAATTGTGAGCAAAGTACACACTGTGCATAAAAACTGCGCCGATAATTCTGTATTACGGTCTTTTAAGTTTGAATTTAAATATATTATCATACAAAATAGGAACTTTATTTTTTTTTCAATCGTTGGTTTACACGAACGGTTGCAAGGAAACGATTACTGACAATTTAATGACTCAGTATCACTATACGCTGAGAGTTTAACAAGTATAAGAATATAAGAAAAGCACAATAAGTAATATAAAGAGGCAGAAAACCGTAAATAAATTTAAAATTCCTAATTTTTTGAAAACATCCGTAGGTCTACTGATAAATTCGTAGGGTTGGCGGCACTAGTTCAAATAGCAAGTATCAATCCAAACAACGGGAAACGGGGATTCCTTCTCGCGCAACCTAGCCTCTTCGGGAAGTCCCCGTTCGTAAAAGAAAACTTCAGTCAATGTCGCCAATATTTTCGTAATTTTCTTTTCAACTGAACCAGAAAAAATAGCAGATTTAAAAATTAAGAAAAGTACTTACTATAAACTCTAAAACAGTCATATTAAACGTAAAATGCCTTACAAATTTGAAATTTAGTAGTTATGAAAAAAAACCTGTTCCAGAAAAAAACATGTTTTTTTCATAGATTTTTTTCATGTTTTTTTCAAGTCGGAAAGAAAACCTTTTTTTACAACACTAGTTGTGACAGTATTTCAATCGACTTATTTGTTCTCACACCAAGTCTTCACCGAAGATTAACTGCGATCATAGTAAACAACATACTGAGTAAATATCGGGTACAGTTACATGAAATTGTTTATTTTATGTCAACTTCTTATTCAACTCCGCATTACAGTCCACTAACACTCATGGCACTCTATATAATCTTCGTTAATAACTGTTCATATACACTATAATTTCTAAGGACAACAGATCTAAACATTGACTATTATCTACATTCCTATTCATACTAGATACATCGTTGACCATCATTAACACTCGAGACAGAGAAAACTTGCCTCATTTTGTGTAAACCTTTTTTTGCGAATTAGCCATACCAGCTGCGGTGTCCCGTATGCCAATCGAACAGCAGGAGATTTCTATTTGGTAGGTTTTATATGCATTACAATTTCTGAATATTCCAATACCAAGATGTCATTACAGTGAAATGCATTCCACAGATTGATTATAAAGTGGGGAAGGAGTTACTTATTGGAGATTCGAAATGTAAATACCCCTCGGCATAACATTTTATAGCAGACTTAAATAGGCAGGACACATTAAACAGGTAGTAAGGAAAGAGTTCCAAATCCTTCTTTTTTTTTTTTTTTTTTTTACTTACGGCTTTACGTCTCGTCGACGACTAAGGTTATTAGAGGCGAAATGGGACTGGGTACAAGGAATGGGAAGGAATTCAGCCATGGCCTTTTGCAGGAAGCATCCCGGCATTCGCCTGGAGTGATCTGGGGAAACCATGGTAAACCCAAATCTGGATTCCCGGATGAGGATTCGAACCCGCGTCCTCCCGAATGCGAGGCCAGAGCGTTAACCGTTCACCCACCACGCTCGGTGAGGGGCTGCACTAGAGAAGTAAGAGAACTGGGGTACAAAGCTCTGGTCAGACCACTGCTGGAATATGGTGCTGAAGTATGGAGCCCACATTTTGGGTATCAGATACAGGAGTCGGAAGGAGTGCAGAGAAGGGTTGTCATATTTGTCTTTGGAAATTAACAATCGGTAATTAATATGATAAAGAAGCTGGAGTGGGATTCATTGGAGGATAGAAGGAAGGTGAAGAGTCACCTACATCTACATATATACTCTGCAATTCACAAAACTTGTGGGTGGCAGAGGGTGCTCAGCACTAAACCTAATCTCTTTGTTGTGCATTCCAATCCCTAATGCTACGAGGGAAAAAAGAATTAATATAAGAATCAGTGAGGCACCTTGTTTCTCTAATTTTATCTTTCCTGTCATTCCGACCCAAATAGGTTGGTGGACGAAGTATTACACTACACTCGTAAGTGAAAGTGGGAGTACGCATGTTTTCCAATAAGTTTAAACGAAACGTGCGTCGTCTATCTACCAGAGACTCCCAGCCTAATCTACTAATCAGTTCTGTGACGCTTTTATAAGGACTGTAGCAAGCGGTAACGAATCGAGCGTCTCTTCTCTGCACTTTCTCTATACTCTCAATCAACCCCTTACGAAACGAATCCCAGATGGCACAACAGTAGTCCAAATGTGGACGCACAAGATATTTGTACGCTATCTCCTTTGTTTGTTCATTACAATTTTTCAAGATTCGACCTAGGAACCGCAGCCTAGAATTAGCTCTACCTACTAACGTATTAATATGTAAGTCCCATTTCATGTTCCTTTGTACTGTTACTCCCAAATATTTCATAGAATCGACCATATCAATAACTGAATTGTTTAACTCTTATTTCTGAACAATCTGATTCTTTTTGTTAGTTATGCTCATTGTCTTACATATTTTACAATTTAGTGTGAGTTGCCACTCAGCACACCATGCCAAAATAACATCCAGATCACGCTGAATTTCTAAGCAATCGGCCAAATTCCTTACTTCCCTATAAATAACCGCATCATCAGCAAACAATCTAAAAATGCCTTTCACTTTGTCTCCGAAACCGTTTATAAAAATTAAGAAAAGAAGTGGTCCTATTACACTTCCTTGAGGTACACCCGACGTAACATCTAGATTAGAAGAACTTTCTCCTTCAATAACGACATACTGTGACCGACCAGTTAGAAAATCCTTTATCCATTCACAAAGCTGATCCGATATACCGTACGCTCGAAGCTTCGCTAAAAGGCAGTTGTGTGGCACGGAGTCAAAGGCTTTCTGTTCAAGGCCTATATTGGTGATGAAGCGTAGAAAGATATTGGTGGGAAAATTAAGAGAAGTGCTTGGAAGTGTAAAGATGATCATGACCACAAACTGGCACTTGATTTCAAACATAAGGGTGTGGGAAAATTTTCTTTTATAGGATAGGATTCAAGGGATTAAATTAAATTGCCAAGAGAAGCGATGAATAATTTACCGAAAACACTGAAAGAATTTAAAGTAAATATTGCTTGAGGGCAAAAGTGGGCTGGAGGAAGGGAGAAGGATGGGTGTGTAGGGAGATTGCCACCGGAGCGTACGCTCCATCGCAATTTCATCAATTATTATTATTATCATCATCACAATATAGAAATGATTAGAATTACACAATTGTACTGACCGTTAGAATTTAGTACGTTGTGCTGCAATTAAGAGTCTCTAAATATCGTGGAATGGAATTGGAGAGCCTGGGTTTGCTGTAAGAAGAGAACCGAGCTAAAAGAAAACAAAGCAGTAGAAACACTTGAAAAAACTAAACAAGGAATTAATAGCAGCAAATAAGAAAGATACTTTAAAAAGAATATTATCGCTGCAAGAGGACCGCTAAACCATGTACGTATATGTAGAAGTTTCTAAGGCTATGTTAAAGTGAGAAGAAGGGAAGGTATTCAGGCAATTACAGATAAGGATGGATAAGTTACTGAGGATCTGAAATAAGAAAGCGAAAACAGGCATCAATGGGCTGGTACAGATAATATTACTACGGTTTCCTTAAAGATAGCAGAATACGACATTATACCTTAGCTTGAAACTATATTTAGAATGCTGCTTACTAGAGGATTGGAAAAGTGATGATAATAGTGGCGGTCCATAAAGGAGGTTGGGGCGGGGGGGGGGGGGGATCTGTGACAAATAGGGTCCAAAATTCCTGTCGTGAACGCTAGCACATTATGGATGAAGGCTGGCTATATGGCCTTCATAAATAGGGTTATAGATGGATGTCCAATCATGTAACGTGATACTATTTTATTCTCAATATATCCTATATACCTGCTTCAGTGGAAGTTGTCAGTTATGGAAATAGATGTTTCACCAATCAGTCACTTATTGGAAAGACAGGACATAAAACATTGTTTGTTATTCAACTATTTTTAAAAATTTCTCTCAGTAACGACCGTCATACTGTATATTAAGCACCCTGCTGACATTAATTGTAAGTTGGTTTTTATATTCAGAACACTATGCGAGATTCATTGTTCTGGAAATTTTTTTAATGTTTTTGTAATCGAGTTATTGGTAGTTTGGGCAATGAGTCACCAAGTAACAAGGGAATTTCGATTCTGAGAAGTCGAGTCAGTTTGAGTTTCTCACGCACAATATTCTTCTTCACCATCTTTTCTAAAATTTGGGATCGGCTGCCTTTGAGTTTTACTAATCGACGGCTTCTTCAAATTGGGAACATGCCCTTGGGGACCAAGCATTTTATACCTACTGCCAGCTCTTAGTACTTACTAATAGGGAAGTGAGGTATTGCCATCTGTCTGTGACTCATGTTACTATGTTCTGTATGTCATAAGTGTATTTTTTGTAGTTTATGAGGCGGAGATTGGGAAACGTCCCAGGATTATCCTTGATTGTTCGTTTCTGATTGAGTGGGCGGCGCGATAGTTTGTTGCTTACAATATGTTTTCTTATTCATCATCGTTCTGCGAACTGTAAACACGTCCTTGGCAGTTTGCCTCGTGCCTCGATGTTCACCGTTCAAGTTTTCACAGTCTTCTACGAATCATTCAGGCTAATGGACAACCATTTCGACGCCCATGCAGCCACCGAGGTTATTCGAATATGGACAGTCGCATCAATTTAGTTACGTGTTGTGAATAAATTTATGAATGAACATCTTCATAAGGATGATTCAAAACAACACTTCAAACGCTTTGTATGTTGTGCGGCACAGCAATTTGACTTATCTGAGGAACGTAGTCGTGTTCGGAAAAGAATGGTTTGTGTGCTGTGGGCTTTCAAAATTTGTTGAGATTGTCATAATAGTTATGCAACTTTCAGCCATCCTGCGTCTAACAAGTCCGCATGGGGTAATTTTTGTTTCGTCTGGCCCCCAATTTTCTGTAGGGTAGTGTGAAGACGGTCATGTATGATATTTTTGTAAGACCAAAGGATGATCTTATCGCACTAATACTGAAATACTGAGCACAAAAATGTCCGTATTTGACCACGCGCATGAATCTCTGCACCGCCGATGCATTCTCTACGCCGAAGTAGTGTGTCAAAGTTTTTAACCCCTCTTGTAGGTTGTTTGGTTTCTTGACTAAATGTGAAATTGCCAGCCATCGCAATTTCCGAATATTTCTCCTACTGATTGTCAGTTCGCCCACCAAAAAACATTCTATGCGCCGTCGGTGTTGTTTTGAGCCGCTCCTTATATCGAATTTTTTTTTCTGTAATCTCTAAATTCACTATCGTCATTTTCGGCTAACCAAACGATAGAACTAACTTGCCGAATGATTAGTTTTAGCGCCAGTCTAGAAGCTGGCGTTGCGACTACTGCAGCGGTTCCCAACCCATGGGTCGCGACCAACTGGTGGGTCGCGGAACAATCGACGTTTTTGCCCCAAAAATATATCTTTTATTTCATCTATTTAAAAAAATATAACACTATATTTTACAAGTGCAATAATCATGAAAGCTGTTAGCTTAAATTAAAACTTTGTGTGAAAAAAAGTTTTATTAAACAGTCAGTTGGTATTATGCAATAACCTCGTTGTGAGATATAGATGCGGCAGCAATCGCGCAATCGTTACGGCAACCCTGAACACGCCCTCTCCTGCCCCGTTCTAGAGTGGAGATGTGCGGGCATACCATACGTCTCTGGTTGTCATTTTCTTGTTAATGCTTGAATCTTAACCAATGTCTTTGATCGAAACAATTTTTCTCTGCTTGTGAGAGTGAGTTGTTGTTTGCGTTTTGTTTTGATTGAGAATAGATTTAATGTGATTATGGAAAGTTTGTTGTGTGCTGTAAAAGAGAGTATGCAAATGGTGACCTCCACGGCAAGTAATAATAGGTTTGCAAATGTTACTGAACCAGAGCCACGAGAATAGCAAAAGACGTATCTGAGAAAGTATAAACCGGATTATTTGAAATACAGGTTTGTATTTTCGGGTATTGAAGATGAGCCAATACCTCAGTGCGTGATTTGTTGTGAAAATTTGTTCAATGAAAGCATGAAGCCATCAAAACTTATATTTCATTTTTAGTGTTATGTATTTCTTTACAAGGTGTGTTTAGTATCATGATTATATTATCTATGTTTACATAGAATAATAGTAAACACAATAATAATAACTCATTATGTTTCAATTTTTCACTCCAAAAATATGTCTATATCTGTATAGCAATATATAATTTTATATGCCGTCCGCGGAGTTACGATGCATTTCCAAAGTGGCCCTCAAGATCATTTGGGTTGGCCACCCCTGCTCTAGATCTAGACCAAATACGCCATTAATATTTACACAAAAAATTGCTGCATAGTGGCAATAAAAAAATGAGAAAATTATTATTCAAATTCCACTCTGCGATAGTCCATAGCGACTTAGTTACACCTTTCATCTAATTTCAAATATTTGAAACCTATCACTTTGGATGACATTTGTCTACCAAGCATCCTGAGTACACGTATAAGCCTCTTGAATTCCTTCAAAATAAAAAACATTATCTTTCTACCAAATCTACAGTGGAAAAGTTAGTGTAAGCCCAACAAACAAACTACCATATTGTCTTACCAGTTATCCTTGTTAATAGCAAATCAGGAAAATGTCACTGATGTGCCAAGTCATATCTTGGTGGAAAACACCTACAAGTCCCATTTTAGTGGTTGACTGGTAAATTTACCATTGTGTTTTCCTGCTTCCAGTCTTCCATATTTTCATATATTTGGGTGCTGTAAAACACAATGATAAACCTACCAATTAACTACTAAAATCGGCTCTACTAAAATTCCACCAAAAAAGCGACTTGGTAGACCAGTTGCATTTTAATATGCTGATCGAGTTACTTCTAATCGTGGAATTTCAGCAGTCATCTTGATGAGGTGATGGTCTGTGCAGTCGTCTCCCGGTTTATATTATGTTTGTTGTTTTATGTATTATAAGTTCTTGTTTTTGTTGATAGTACATCCTTTATACGAAAATTTGCCTATTCGTAGGATAGGATAGTTGATAGCGTATCGAGGTCATACAACAGTTCCCATTCTGATATTAGATAGACTCTCATATCAGGTGGGTTGTGAAAATTTTTTTTACTTAAAACTGGATCGTGTAGCAATACAGGTTGGGAACCACTGGACTACTGGATTCATGATTGTCTAATAAATCGATCTTTCTTTTCCCATCATGTGTTTGTACGCCATGTGAGAAGTCAACAGTCGAAAGTAATAACATGGCGCCACTAGGTCGTCACGGACCTACTTGTCCCGCTGCCGAATGGAAATCAATTTAGACCACTTGTGCCTTTCTTACGCAGTCCTCTGTAATTAATGTGGCCCGTTGTTATTGGATAGAGGGCATGTGAGCTGTTATATTTTCTTTGCCGTTGGAGCTTCATCTCCATGTCTGTCATGGACAGATTGGGCAAGTGGTTTAACTTCTGCTTGGTGCCTTCAAATGTTTCATTACACATCCACAGTAACCATTGTTCTGGTCCGTTAAATCAACACAAGCATCACCGTTTTTCATGCGGCTGAGCCCATGGTCCGTATTTCACGTTGTGATACTCCTCATGGCTGTATTATTTTAATTAAATCAATATTTTACTTCAAACTACTCCAAAATGATGTAGTCACGTCAATTAATTTATTGCATATAAAAACACCTGTTGACAGAAATCCCGAATCTTACTTACTAACATTTATATCAAATTATCAATGAATGAATAAAATATGAATTCAATATATAATCCGATACTCGACTAGCAAAATGTCTTGACTTGTCTTGAACAAAATATGTCCTGGCTTTACATGAAGCATGAAATTGTTCCTAATTTCACAGCGATTACAGATCTTATTAATATAGATAAGTCCGTGCACCAATTACTAGAAATTTAGATGTATTTCCACTGTAGGTAACTGACCTCAGCATAACTGTAGGGCGTCTTGGTAATTCGCTATGTACAATAAGTTTTGCCGTCCATTTCATCCGAAATATCTTGCATATATCCCACCAATCCTTGCCTAAAGCCATGTTGCCCACTTGAAAACCACTTACGCTCTTCACACACATTTCTGATGTGGTTGCATATCAACCCCTCCATTAATTTACCTACCCTGATGTCAAACTGATTGGCCTCTAAATTTCGACTATATTTCTCGCACCCCTTTTTTATGTACCGGCACTACAATCACACTTTTCCATTGCTCTGGTAAGCAGCAAGTATCCAGACTCAATTTAAATAATATTTAAAGATAAGATACAATGTCACATCCGGATATCTTTAAGACACCTGTAGTAATATTACCTACACCAGCCCCTTTGTTTTTTTCAGCTTTCTTAGTTCCTTAATGATATCCTGAAGATGAACTTCAAATTTTTGGTCTGTTCATTTCTAATTGTGTTGTTAAGCTCGTTCTCCGATTTAGACCCTCCCGTTTCTGATTCATTTTCCCTCATGCTCTCACTAAACAAGTTACTTAAAATGTCTGCATTTTTCAAATCCTCAGTAACCTCTTCTCCATCCTTATATATAAGCGTCTCAACGCCCACCCTTCCCCTCAGTTTTCTAACATAGCAATACAAATTTCTAGATGCATCAGTCTCTGACAATACTCTTCATAAACCCATCTTTAGCCACCTTCTTAGCTATTATTAAGTCATTGTTTAGCTGTTTTAAATATTCCCTACTCCCCTTCTATCTCTGAATTCTGTTGTGTTCTCTTTTTACCAACCTCTTTAAACTCTTCATCTCCCTATAAAAGTACACTGGTTCTCTACTTCTCTTTATTATTTTTGAATAAGTTTTTGATCACCCTTTCTTATCTCCTTGAACTCTTTCCACCTTTACAGTAGCCTACTTGTTACTTTCCTGAAACGTTCTCTGAAATATCGCTTCAAATTCGAAGTCTATGCCTTTTTATAATTGTACCCATTTCACCCTTCAATTTTGGCTGGTTCACTTAATCATCTAATATCCATCAAAACTGCTTCATGATCACTTATTCCTTCGGTTACTTGACACCCCACAAGTTTATCATTGGGCTTTATTAGGAATATATCCAAAATATTTTGTTCCCTAGTGTTCTGCTCTATCACTTCCTCCTTCCCTTATTAAGGTATTTGAAATCTCTGTTCCCTTGTGTTATTAATCTTATTTCCTAACCAGTTTATACCTGGTAAATTTAAATCCCCACCAATAATGACCATTCTGTTCTCACCTCTGAAATCTGAGTATGAATTTAATTTTGGACCTGAATAAGGGATGATTATTACAAGGATGAGGAGTATGACGAAATTGTGGTGGACTGGCGAATCTCTTTGCTCTCGCACTGCCACTTCCCAATAGGTACACACTTTAGCATTATTCTTGGCCGCCGCTGAAAGATTCTATCATTCTTATATTGCACAATCCTACATCAATGTCATCCTAAGAAACAGTAACGCAATACTGGCTCGTCAGTATTGCGCTACTGCTTCCTGGGACGACATTGATGTAGGATTGTGCAAGATAAGAGTGATAGAATCTTTCAGCGGCGGCCAAGAATAATGATAAAGTGTGTACATTACATTGTGGGTAAGACTTTAGGTCACGTGAGTGATAGTTGTCATAAATGATACTCTAGCAAGGTATATACATATTTTTAAATTTATTTACACATTATTGTATATACAGATAATCCTCCATCGACTCCTTGAGTCCTTTAAATGGTTAAGATAATTACTCCTTGCTGCGAATGCCTGCGAAGTATACCCCTTGTTTCTAACGACTGATATCGCCGCGACATGTTCCCAAACGGTTTCGTCCCACCTATTTGGTTTGGACATCATGGTGTAGTTATGCTTCAAGCTGCTTCCATCGTTGGTGCTGATGTCGGCCGCTACCTGCCCACCTCGAACATGTCACGGCCGATCGCCACATCGAACTAAAACAAAACCAGCGCTCCTCTCTCCGCCGTGCACTCCGGTTTTGACCCTCAGTCCCCCACTATCTTCCTGTGATAGGGAAGCTTTTCTACCAATAACTGCCTCCATGACTCTTCCCATCCTTTGCCAAATGACGCCGTTGTTCAGCGTATTCTTGCTGACTCCTGACCTACTCTTGCTGCGTGTTGGCTCATACATCGCCACATTCCGATGTGTGAATTTGTTTTTCTTGCTGTTGCAACTGATCTGCTTTAGCTAGAGCTGCGTAAAATCGTAGCTGTTTCAAAATTTTACTAAAAAAACCTTGGACCACTACATCATGACGGATGATCAAATTAGGAATGTGTCAGAAAAGAATGGAGAGACGCATACTGTATATGTTTGATCGACTCCGAAACACAAAAAGAATGAAACAAACCTAGCATACAATATATGAAACTGGTTGATATTAGCCAAAAAAAATTGAACTGGTTAAACATAAGTAGGAGAGTTTCAACAAAATGAACACAGGGAGCGACGGACTTCGAAGAAGACGAGTCATATCTATCAGGTGTCGGCTATATTGATAGTTCATAAGACACAACGTAAAAGAGAAGACGATTGTACAGCATTTGTTTGATTTGCAGTTGCCCCCCGAGCCGTTCACTGTGGCGGCGTCGCCGGCAGACACTCTGGCGCCCCCCAGCAGGCCGTCTTCCCCCGGCAGCTGGGCGTCTAGCTCGCAGCAGCTGGTGGCGCCGCAGTCCCTCTCCGTGGATCCCGTCCCCCACCAGAAATCCCCGCCCTGCTGCA
The DNA here is from genome assembly GCA_031002005.1 of Vandiemenella viatica. NCBI lineage: Eukaryota > Metazoa > Arthropoda > Insecta > Orthoptera > Morabidae > Vandiemenella > Vandiemenella viatica. The sequence continues at coordinate 176,472,317 of JARYHS010011408.1, forward strand.
AGGTAAGCTGTATCCTCATTTACTCTACCGAGAGCACGTTTTATGTCCGTTGGCTATAGTCTTTAAAGAAAAGGTCAAGATCGGATTGTACGGCAGACGTATTTCCCACTAGAATCCATTTTCTAGCACGCGAACAACCTCTTTCATTTACGATTTCAAGAAAAATCGTTCTCCCGTCAACATATGAATGGATAGGATCAGGGGAATAATGTAGCATACCTGTACGTGTATTCTTTCTTTCTTTGTACTGTAATATACAGAACTGGTCAAGGAGAGAGTTTAGTTCAAAGATCCGTGTACTTTACACAGTTACATGAACTGCAAAGTGTCGATGTAGGCATCATTCCCTTCAATGGAGGATGTCGTGCAGATTTCTTGGAAAGTTTCAACAGCTGAAAGATTTTTTTTTCTGGTAACGGAGTTGTTAACTTAGCTACAAGCTACATATTTGTTAAGTATAAAATGAGGACGGCAAATTGCATGTTAAGAAACCAGAGGCATCTACTGGAGATTTAGGGCGCTGACAATTAGCAAAAATTGTATAATGGTAGGGTAAAGTAGGGAAGATGACCGCATTGATAAGTCTCACCATTGTTCTACCATTTGCCCCTCCACTTTAAGACCGTAGTGGGGGGTTGGGTTAAAAACCACTGCATAGGCATCGTAGGGTGTCTTGTATTCATCATTTAGTCAGAGCCAGCAACAGTCGGAGCAGAGGGAACGCAGACGTCGAGCCGCCCTCCGACGGCCGTGGCCGCGGGTTGGCGCTTCACACGAGAAGATGAACAGCGCATAACAGGTTGGCTCTGCTGTAGGGTATGGTTGAACGTGGCAAGCCATCGTTGAATCCATCTTCTAGAAACTGATAGATGTAATCACTGTCAAATGGCAGACACTCTACCACACAGGATTACCTACCACCGTGTCAAAGACATTTGGAACTGGACAAGGTTCACCGCAGCACACATATTAGATAACACAACGAGAAGAATAACTCCTGAACTTCTGCTTAAACCAGATACGACAACAGATTCGAAACATAGAAGAGACGACTTAATATGGCTAGTTGGAAACACTGTAAGTTATATATTTTCTCAAAAGAATCCAAACATAGAGGACTATTGGGTCCAAATTGTGGTAGACTACCACAGATTCAAGAATAGGAGAAAAAATGAGAAGAATCCCTCCGCAAACTATTTAGATAAAATCATACCATTTAAATAAAAACAAAATCATAGATAGGGAGCTAGGGTTCTCCACATTGTCTACAGCGGAGGTTGACTGGGCTAGATAATCGCCCGCAGTCGCAGACGCTCTTGCCGTCCTCAAAGCAAAGGTCATACTCACGCAGTTATAATATCAGCAATCATTTTCATAACAGTATTGTTGGGAGGTAGCACAATAGTACCTTACATTGTAATCATCGGCAGTAATCATATTGTATACCACTTGTATATTTTGTACAGCACTTTGTCGTGATAGTAAATAGTGTACATAGTACATGTTTACGAAATCATTCACCCTGATGATCCTACCACGAGTGTCTCGCTCCGATTCCATCCGCTCAGTCCTCCCATCGAATCTGGCCAAGTCTCCGCTCGGCCTGCTGCCAGTTTAGTCATAGGTCCCCACAAAATGAATGGTTTCAAAAGCCGCATGTATTTTCAACCAAACGCTTCCTTGAATATCGGCGTATTTCTAGTGTACCAGGTGGTATAAGTCCTATTTAATGCTCTTTTTGACCTTTTCTACGATCGTTAGCGAACCTTCTTCGAAACCTCTCCCTTACCCTTATTTGTAATCTTTTTCCTTATTATCTGGACATTCTGAGATGGAGACCAGTCTTATAAATTCCTTTTCTTCTCTTCTGTGATGAATTCCCTATGTATTGCTAGAGACAGTTTCCAAACTGACATACTTGTGGGAATGTTAGTTTTTGCTGTATTACAGTTACAAGGTACGCAGAATACATTAAATAATCTCCGAATTTATGGCAAATTCCCTTTGTTAGTGAATTCTTGCTAACATATTAATTATACGTCATTGGTTAATACGACCGATCACCTCGTAACAACTAAAACATTGAAGTAACAAATGTGTAAACGACTGGACGCTTCCAGTTTAGGAAGACTATGATTTAAACAGCAGTTACTTCGAAACAGTTCGCCAGTTCTATCAAACAATTTTTCCTATTTGATTTTTACGCTACGTCCTCCATTTGTCTCAGTTGTTCCTTGTACAGTTATTGCCTTTCATACTTCTCTTTAATATCAACCTTACATGAATGTCTCAACATGTCTTAGCAAGGTATTCTCTCTTGCTCAGATATGCATTTCTGCTTCCGAACAGCCAATCTAATTAACTTGGTTACCTTCTTCTGACTTATATCTGGTAGGACCCTTTCCTTAAGTCTTACAATGGCGTACTTATAACTATATTTCTGGCTGTATTTGGGTTCGATAACACTTTGCGACCGTAATTAATAGTGGTGTTTTTTACGGAGGGTTTCAAACTTTTCTTCTGCTTATTTCCAAACCTACATTAATGCTGATAAAAATTGTAGACAATGTATGAATGAGAAGATATGTACACCATTTGGCATGAAAAATGAATCTATGTGTGATAGCAAGACAATTTTTTTTATTAAAGTAATCGAGTGAAAAGGAACCTGGTTGAAGTCAATGTCGCATTTCATAGTGTTAGATGCTGGTTTAGTGGTAAGCTTGTTCTGAGTTGTGTATGTCTTGTCTTTTATGGAGTATTCAGTTCTCCATCCTGTATTTTCTCCTTCGTAATTATTAACATTTTATGAGTACCTAGAAATTTAATGCCAGGGCGGACTTGAAGAGACATGACAGGCCTGGGTTCGGATCCTGTCGCCAGCTTCCTTCATTATGTTTATTTAGGCAAATATTAACTGCAAAAATAAAGAAGCACAACAGTTTAGAAAAAAAAATATTACATGGTTGACGAAAAGATTTTTGCACTGGTTTCTCTCCGCCTTCAGAAAGTGGAATGGCAAAAGACTGGAAGCTAATGTGTTACCGTTCCGGAAAGATGGTACTTGGAAGGTTATTTGTCCAATATTACAATGAAGACTATAAGAATTTGTGACGATCATGTATTTTTTTATAGGTTATTCAATGGTATGCGAGCGTACTGATATACATATGCCTTGAGATTTGGTTGAGTTCGGGCGGTTGTTTTTAGAGATGTTGTTGGTTGCCAGGAGCGCATAATTGAGCGACGTAGTTGAGTCGTTACCTCGAGTTCGTAAATTCAGTATACGCACTGGGAAGTATCAGATGAAGTCCGAGATAAAAGTAACGTTCTTAGTATCAGCTGGTGCTGGAGGAGAATGTTAAATTAACTCATCGAAATAAAAGTTATCACCAGAACAATGAATGGCTTGTTCATCTGTTCAAAAGTTAAATGCTATCTATGAAAATAAGCTAAAGAGGAAACGGCGACCGTGTTTGAAGATAATAAAATTATTTTACACACGAGATTACGTAAATCAGAGGTACCAGGCTGAAACGACAAATCTAACAAATACAAGTTCATGGTGTTATTTATGCCTCAGGAAAGAGATGATAAATTAATATAGATTATGGCAAGCACATAACTATTCAGTGGAGATATAGGAATACGTAATCTTCTCGAGCAAGGCACGATGGGTGTGTCCTATTACATTCCTATATTCTGCTCCAACCATCTCAATTGCTTTGCTAAGTACGTCCTGTCGAAATCTAAGTGGAATGCTAAAATAAGTACTTATGTCCTCCTCCACTATCTTTGCTTAGCAATCCTTCCTACGATGCGTCAAGTGCGGAACAAAACGCTATATACAGCGTTCTCCACCCTCTGAAGAGAGAATCGCCGCGAAAATGGTAATTTATTTTCGCCAAGTCATAGGCTTAAGCTGTAGGCGTAATAATGGACGTCATAATTAAGGATTGCAATCCTGCAGCGTTTTCAATCCCGCGGGATCCGCGCGGGATTTGTACAAACAGTTTTTTAACGCATATCTTTAAAACATAGCTACTTAAAACGTTAATAAATTAAATAATAATTAAATTAATAAATAATTTTTAATGTTAAATGATAAAAATTAACAGTTAACAATATTTTGATTGGCAAAATGATATTAAAACTTTTTAACGTGTCTTAAGTGTAATTCGAGGTTTTACATTTTTGTTTTTTAATCTAAACCAATTTTTAAATAAATAATAAAAATGGTAAATATTGAGTCTTGGGTCATTTTATGTGCCTTACAATACATCACATAAGTTTAAAAATATGGTTTGCTTAATGCCCAAGTTACCAGACTTTTTTTAAAAAAAATTTCTAAATAAACGTTCCATAACACCGAGAAAAGCATTCCATTTCACAAAGTGAAGTGAATATACTCTGTAAAGTGTAGACTTGGCTCAAAACAAGATCTCATAACTTTTTGTCAATGCACAAGCACGAGACTTGGCCTTTTTTATGCGCGATTCATTATTATATCTCCTGATTCCTCGATTGATTTTACAGTTGATTCAATGTTATTAAAAGAAAATACTCAACAACACGTAAACTGTCAAGTATTTCAGATTTACTTATGTGGCGTAAAGACGTTTTTAGAGTGGAAATTATTATTTTTCAGTAAGAAAGGAGACTTTCTCGGCGAATGATTGCAGTGAAATCCTCCGGATTTCATTGCAAACACACGAAATTACACACGTGAGGAAGACGGCTGAGGCAGCCATCGTATGGTGTTCCTACAACATAATTCGTAGATACACCCGTGAAAATTTCATTATTACTTCTTTTACATTTAGTCCAAATAATAACGAGGAGAAGAGGGATTAATCGAAAGCCTGAGCTGCACTTGTAAGCACGTGGCTTTCGTCAAAGAAACGCATTGAGGCAGCGGCCAAAACAACAATTAAGTCAAATTCCTTTTGATAGCTGTTAAATAAATAGGTACGCGATCGTTAAAATTGCGATAACATTAGTTTCATATCGACGAATAATCAAATTTTCAGCCGCAAATTAGGAAATTGTCACGGTGTCGCGAAAACTGCGCCCAGTGAAATTTGCGGCCAGTGAAATCTGCGGCCAGAATTCTCAACAATGCTGTAGCGGTATGTTTATTATAGAATAGGATCAAACTGGTTGTATTGTTAAAAGCCGCCCCGCCGGCGCTCTGAGCCGATTGCTACGTTTGTAGCCAATGTTTCTAAACAGCAGATTGACACTACAGATGTTTTATAGTTTATAACTGTTATTAAAATACAAGTTTTATTCTTGCTTAAGAGACGTAGAAAAGAATTGTGATAACGAGGCAGATACTTACAGAATCGTAGAAGATTTCATGCAAAATCTCCCTTTGCCTCACATTCCTAGTGCAGGAGGCCTCGCATTCGGGAGGACGGTGGTTCGAATCCCTGTCCGGGCATCCAGATTTGGGTTTTCCCTGGTTTCCAAAATCACTCCAGGCAAATTCCGGGATGCTTCCTTCAAAAGGCCATGGCCGAATTCCTTCCCATTCCTTGCCCCCCATCCTTTCCCGTCTCTAAAGACCTCGCTGTTAGAGAGACGTTAAGCAGATAAGAAACTAGTGTAGGAAAAAATATTCTACCATCAGCAGTTGTGGGTTAACGTCATCCACATCAAATTTCCCCACAGACGACACGATAACGGAGTGGACGGATGGAGCGATCATGTATGGCCGCCTCTAGACGATCTCGGCCACTCCGATCTAGTTAGTACCGCACTGGATTTTCCGAACAGTGTTGCAGATCAGCAAAAAATTCAGCTTTCAGTAACGAGTGCGAAAAAAGTTTAAGAAAGAATACTTAACCTGTAAAACATTTAAAAAAATTAGAAATTAACTTGGCTGTTTCGGACGTGTAATGTAAAATGATTTGTTCACGTAAAAACTTCTAGGCCACGATTTAGTGAGACCAGGTCGGGTCGTCTAAAGGGGCGTTTAGAGTGATTAGGACGGCGCGGCATGACACAAAGAGAAGAGGTATTGGCCGCAGATTTCGCAGATTTTAGGTTGGCCGCAAATTTCACTGGTCGCAGTTTTCACATATCCAATTGTCACACTTACTTTATCTGAAAATACAGAAAATGGGAATAATGACACCGTGAATAAAAAGCTGTAACCGTGTAGTTCAGATAACTCAAATTACAGAAATGTGTACTCCAAACAAACGCAAGTTTTGATGAATACGTAAAAGTGTATTTATTTACTTACGAATGACGAAGGTTGACAAAAACAAACGCTTGTTCACATGAGTCAAATGCCAACTGGAAGGGTGCAGGCAAACAGTGCAAAATATCCGACTGAGACCGAGTGGGGCAGCGAGTCACGCAGACTGACACGCGTTTCCGCCGGATTATGCGGATCTGCTTAATTTTGTGCGGGATCCGCCAGACTGTCTAATGATGCGGGATCCCGCAGGATTGCGGGATCCCGCTTTGTTGGATTGCAATCCCTAGTCATAATCCTAAGCAGATAGAGGAAGGAACTGCTGTCTGTTTCGAGCGCCCTCAAACTCTTGTGCTCCCCTGTGTGGTAGGGCGCCACTATGAGTCATCGCCGGTCATTACCAGCAGTGGTGTCGGTGTGGGGCGATTGGAATCTATTCCGACCGCTGACTCGGCATTGCGTAGTGTTCCAGTATCAAGATAGGTTTCGTGACATTCATACTGATCTACCACGATTGTCCCGAGAGTAATGATTGTTCGATCGTCGCTCTCTCTGGCATAGGTGACCATTATTCGTGACAGAATTGTTGACAAGTAACCGCGAGTGCACCATTACATTACATTCGACGAGCAGTTCTTAGAGGACTATATTAGTATTATAGTCGAGATGCATGCATGTAATATTGTGGGTACGAGGGGGCAGACTTGTTTGTTGGATAGGGAGTGTTGTCTCCAGTCTTATGGTGCAGAGGTGTTCTTTATTTCGGACAAAACACCAAACCGGTAGCAGGCGACGTCAGAGCTAATCTCTGTACAAGTGCTCTTATGACCAAGGCCGCGGTCAACTTTCTACTTTTGGAAAATCGTCGTGCGCGTTTGTCGGAATAATTGTAGTCACAGTGATCTGAGTTAATTTCTATCAGAAAACTGAATGAGACAGTATGTTTTTATATATATAAGACTTCTTTCAATCTGACAGCCCTAAGCTATTGGGCTACCAGTTTTGTTTGTAATGTACCGCGCGGCCACTCCTAAAAAGCTGAGGCAATTTTCACTATTAAAGACAACTGCACGAGTAGCACGGTGATAGTTCTGCTTCCAGCATACAATTAATGGCAATATTTGATTTTAATGTTAGTTTGTCTCGAGAAGTGCAGTCAGTAAATCAGATATACGTATATAATATACCCATCTGTACTAAAATTATAAATGCGAAAGTAACTTTGTCTCTCTATCTGTCTGTTACGTTTCTTGGGTTAAATGGATAATCCGATCGTGATGAAATTTAACAAGGGTATTCCATTTGCCATTAGGAAGGACATGGGATATTTTTTTTGTATAAATAATACATATTGACATTTAATTTCGAAAAATTTCTGAACGGGCGGCGATAGACAGGCGCAGAGGATGTGTAAGTCTCTGTAGTACCTTCCGGGATAGTGGTATGGTAGCTCATTGGTTAATACGCTTGCTTTCTTCTGTTTTGAACGTGGTCTCTAGTTCAAATCCCGGTGGAAGTAAAGATTTATAAGAATTGTTTTTGATCGTATGAGCCACGCCTGGACGGTCAGTTGTTCGGATTCCATGTTGAACCGTAGATCCTACAAATGTGGAATTTAGGGGCGCAGAGAGAGAGAGAGAGAGAGAGAGAGAGAGAGAGAGAGAGAGAGAGAGAGAGAGAGAGAGAGTGTGTGTGTGTGTGTGTGTGTGTGTGTGTGTGTGTGTGTGTGTGTGTATTTGCACTAATAATATTATAAATCCGGAATTAAGTCTGTCTTTTTGTTACGCTTTGACAACTCAATTTCTCTACCTATATTTATGGAATTTGACAAGAAAATACTTTGTACCTGTAGGAAGGACACAGGACATTTTTTTTTTTGGTATGAATAAATTTTAGTCACAAAATTTTGAGAACTGATCTAATGGTGACAGACTGACGGGTGCGTGTGTTAGTCTGTAATGTTACGTCGGTTGCTAAAGCTGTGCTGCTCGCTCAGTCTGTTAGTATATGATTTATTACTAAAATTCGTTTAGAGACAAAACTTATTATTTAGTATAGATGTCGATTTTTCCTGCACTGTACTTTGTCTGCCTTAAAGTTTCTAGCACGAGGTAAACCTGGCCTAAGGTGTAGCTCTAGAAGAGCACGAGCAGCTAAAGTTATTAGAACCCAAGAATCTGATGTTCATGCTGAAGAAAGAAGAAAAGACCAAGCTGAAATAAAGCTGCGCTCAGTTAACCTCCCCCCCCCCCCATATCCGCACCTTCATTTGTTATTAAATATGTTGGAAATTGATTCTCTTTATGAGACAGGTTCGACGGTAGAATGATATAGTGATGGTTTTCCTGTCATATTATGCCAACTCTGTTTTGTTTGGGACAAATCTTACGTTTCTAAAGCTTTCTCAATTCTGGCAATAAAATTCTAAGTCCACGCGTACGAAGTGGCGGTTGCAGCTAGTATTATATAACATTTATATTGTAAGCAGTGCTTCAAGCACCCTTGAAACTACTACCAATTGGAAAAGCTCTTATGTTTATCGATGACCTACAAGTAAACTTCAATGTTGTTCACATAGCTTCTCTGCAAGCAATATTTGAAGTGATACTGCCTGGCGTGTGTACGAACAGATATCTTTATTTGCATCTATATAATATAAACTATGATATTAGAAAACTGTATAGAACAGCAAAATATGAAACATCACTCGTGTTACACATATCGACTGCCAGAAAGCTCAGCATCCTCTTATATAAAATGCTGATCTGGAGTCTGCGCACGTCGTCTACAGCTATTGGCTAGAAATGGTCACGTGCCAGCCTTCACTCTCCAATCAACAGCCACCATATTACATTCGTTCCTTCATGTTGCTTTTTGTTTATTACGACAACTAGATGAAGAAATTAATCAAATTAAATTGGCAATGGAGCGCATGCTATGGTGGCAATTTCCCTAAAACCCATCTTCCCCCTTTTCTGCATCCACCTACATTTACCCTTTACAAATTTTAACTTTAAATTCTTTCAATGTTTGTTGCAAATTATTCATTATTTCTCTTGGTAACTTATTCCAATCCCTGACACCCTTACCTAAAAAAGAGAATCTTCCTACACCCTTGTGCCTGAAATAGAGTGCCAGCTTGTGGTTATGGTCATCTTTTCCCTTCCCTGCATTACTTTCAATTCTTACACCAATATCTTTCCATGCCTCATCACCAATATACGCCTTGTACACTCCCATGACCCTCTTCACCCTCCTTCTGTCTTCCAATGAGTCCCATTCCAGTTCTTTTATCATATCTGTTACTGATTGAGTTCTGTGATAATTTCCAGAAACAAATTCATGTAAGGAGAAGGGTATTCAATATTTAAACTATTTTATCTGTACCAGTTATGAGAACCATGTTAAACCACAACCTAAGAATTTTTGGCAGACGATAAGAAACCATGAAATTTATTAAAAACTCAGAGAAACGTACGTAATCGCGAAATGTATCAGTCAAATAAATAACAGTTATCCGTTTTCGAAATTATAGTCTCCGTCATTTAAAGTAAAAGCCATGGTTTGGTACGTGGTGGAAGGGGAGTCTAAATCAGCGGTTCCCGATTTCTTTTTGGCCAAGGAACCCTAATTGATCTTACATTATTTGGCGGATTCTCATTTTTATAAACATAAGCTGAAAAACCAGTCTCGCATCGGTAAGTCGTCACAAACGGAGGCAGAACCATGATAGCCTTCCCACGACGCGGTTATGACTCATTTCAACAAACATTTAACTAATTATCGGACTGAACACGTAACTCCTGTGGCCCCAGGGTCCCGCGGACCACCATTTGGGAACCGCTGGTCTAAATGTTATAAACTCTACCTTAACTGCAATAGCAGTAACTGCCGGATTGTTTACTGGCGTTTTCAAACAGTGACACAACTCCTTCATATCTACAGCCTTCGGCTAAGTTGAGTTTTACATAACGCTGTGTTATTTACATGTGGTGTAAGCTCCTCTTATCAGCGAGACCTAATTTTAACTCTTTGTATGTTTCTTCATCACAAACGTAAACTGGTAGGCAGGAATAATACTTGTGAATACCTATGCAGCGTAGCTTACGCCGATGTGTTATAGATTTCCAATTTGGTCCAGTCTCTCTTTCATAAGTTTGCGTTGGCACTAGTAAATTTTTTTCAACTATCGTCGTGTACAGGATATTCCTCTCGTCTATACCCATAATTGTGCACAAGACTTACAAGGGGAGACCACCAATTATAAAATTCAGATTAGACTCATACTGTGTGTTATAAAAGCTCATGGCCAGAGGTGTAATGTAGCAAAGCAGTAACACGCGCTTCTTCGCAATTATCGAGAAAATCGGCATTGATATATTCAGTTGCGTTCATATACTAACATTACGAAGACTTTTTATTTCTTTAAAGGGGTGCGTGGCTTAGCAAGCAAGGTCTCTCTCTCAAGTCCTTCGTCGCCGGACAGAATCTCGCTGCTGGCATTTTTTAAAAAAAATATTTATTCAAATGGTATACATATAATTCCAGGCAATCAGTTTCAATAATTAAGAGTATAATTAGTTTTTAAATGGCGTTTGTTGTGAAATAAAAACAACGCTTTCGAACTTAATTACGTTGTTCGCAAACAGTTATGTTTCAAAATTATAAATATTTGCTACGGCAGGCAGTGGCGTAGCTAGGTCAACAAGGGCCCCGGTGCAAAAATTTTTTATTTTGGGCCCTCAGGCCAGACGGGCGACCTTTTTTGCTTTGTGTGCTGGTAGGGGCCCCCCTGAACTGAGGATGAGGGCCCTTGAATTATTCTTTAGGGGCCCCTGAGCAGTGGTTGTTGGGACCCCCCTGAGCACAGCGAGGGCCCTTAGTGAGAGACTCCTGTGTTCTCAGGGGCCCCTTAGACGACGGTAGAGCTTCCAAAAAAAAAAAAAAAAAAAAAAAAATCGCCAGTTTGCCGTGAAGGCTCGTGGGCCCTCTAAACTGCGCTTGAGGGCCCCTAGAGGTCCTAGAGGTGTGCTTAGGGGCCCCTTGAGGTATGCTTCGGGACCCCCTGAGCGTGAGGGCCCCGGTGCACTGCACCGCCTAGCCCCATAGTAGCTACGCCCCTGACTGCAGGTAAGAAATGCAAATATCGTTATTCGACCGTTACAGTTGTACAGATGGGAACGGGCGGGTCGAAACAAGACGCCGTCGGTTTTTCCACAACAAAAGGCATTTAAAAACTTATTGTATTCATAACTGTTGAAACTGATTCTGTACACACATTTCAATAAATAAAAAAAAATTGGCAGGGGCGAGATTCAATCCTGCGATGACGGGCCTATGAGGCAGAGAGCTTGCTCGCTTCGCCATGCGCCCCTTGAAATCTACCTAACCTAGAAAGTATGTGAACGCGAAGGAATATTTCAGTGCCGATTTTCTCGCAACGACGAAGAAATGCATGGTACTTACAGCTTTGCCACACTCTGGCCATGAGCTTTTATTACATACAGTATGAATGGAATCATTTTACAAATGGCTGTCTCCACTTGTTAGTCCAGTAACGGGCTCGTCAAAAAGGTGTCTTTCACGTAGATTTTTTTCTTTTCTTGTATGTATTGGTGAGAGTATGCAGAAACCAAGTTTTCGACCTCCGACACTCTCGACACAACTTTGTATGGCCAAAAAAAGTAAAAAATTTTCCACTTTCCAGTTTTTCGTCTATAACTCCTTGACAGGTCCTGGAAGGAAATACTTTATTTCCATTTGAAAGAGGGCAAAAATTTCCTACAACTTTTGTAAAAAAAGTTTTTTCTAAACTCAAAACTAAGCGAGATGCAGTTCTTCTAAAATCAGCAAAATTTCACATTATTCCTAAAAGATAGGTTTTACCTACCTTGTTTCAATAAATTATCTTTAGCACCGGCATATAATCATTTGCCACAATTATTAAGTAATAATCGATTACGAATAATTAAATCGAGAATGGTGGTGTAACGGTTAGCGTTCCGGCCTCGCATTCGGGAGGACGGCGGTTCGAATCCCCGTCCGGGCATCCAGATTTGGGTTTTCCATGGTTTCCCAAATCACTCCAGGCAAATGCCGGGATGCTTCATTCAAAAGGCCATGACCGAATTCCTTCCCATTCCTTGCTCATCATCCTTTCCCGTCTCTAAAGACCTCGCTGTTAAGAGACGTTAAGCAGTTAAAAAGCGAATAATTAACAACCGAATAATTTGCGTTGTTATAGGATAGTATCCACTTACGTTTAGCTTATATTTTTTCACGCTAGAAAACTTAGAAAATTACCTGCCCTGAGCTGACAGAGGCAAGCCTATAAGGAAATATATAACACAGCTTTCTTCATACACTCCTTAAATTGAGCCTGTTACAACACTACTTGAAAATGGAGCAGCCAACCAAAATGATTAAATGATCGAATTTTCTGGAAGTATTGTGAATCTCTGCAAGCTTATTATGCAAAGGTAAAGCTATATCATTAAAAAATGTAACTAGCATAACGCATTACGAAATTCATGCAGAAAATTTAGCATTCGATACGCTGTTCATAACAATAATTTGGGTGCAAAATAATAACGCATGACTGGGATATTAATCGTGAAGCAGTTGAAAATAATGCTTCAACATTTATTTCAATGCACAAGAAAGCAATACTAACGCAGTCACCCCTAACGAAGCAGCGAACAAAAGATCAATAAGTTTAAAGGAAAAGCATCCACGTTTCAAATCGTAATAATTTCGCAACAGTTGTTTACTGCAGTCTAAAGAATTCCACAATTATTTTCACGCGTTTTCCTGGATCCCAGTGAGTTGGCAGAAAAGTTGACGTACGTCAGAATCGATACAGGAAATATTTTCCTGTACGTTTCGTCTACACACGAGAGGTCTGGTGGCTCAGTGATTAAGGTGTAATAGAAACGAAAAATTCCCGGTTCGAATCCCTGTCTCGGCGGGGATTTTCATAGGCCCTTAACCCGATCTTCACCTCTAGCACAGCTTGCTGTGTAATGTGAAGTACGCCTATGGTTTGGATTCCACGTTAAACTGTAGGTTCCCTGTACCGGTGGGATTGCTGGGTCACCTGTCACCAGGTCATTACGACCACATACCTCTTCAACCATGCATTCACAGGATGTGATAACAATATCAATATTTTTAGGCTATAGCGAAGAAAAAATTCTGCTCCCTCATTCAACACCAAACACATCTGAAAGTAACACGCATACTAAATTCTCATAACCCCTAGCCTCTGGAGACTAACACCTGGCGAAGAGGCAAGGGAACAGTTCCTCTTGGAACGTTACGGACAAATTGGTTGAGGGACATTGGACGGGCTCAGATAAGAAATGTTTACGAAATCAGCCCAAAAAAAGCATTCAGCCTAGCACCAACATCAGACGCGGCGTTTCATTCAATTCGCACGTACCATCAAGTACAAGCATGGCTGGGTCGAAAAACGAACTCATTGCCATTGGGATGAAGGAGGGACTCGTCCAATCTTATTTGTTACAATAATAATAATAAAAAAGAAGCTGCACCTGAATTTGTAGTTTGTATCATGGTCCTGCAAGAAAGCTTGCACTCCACCATGCAGTTGTCGCAAATCTGGACTGCTCTGTTCAGCTGCTTGCAAAACCTGCTTTGGCCTGTATTGTGAAAACATTCCTGTAAGACAGAAGTAAAAATGGAGAGGAAGCGTTCCTCGACCTCGATGCAATGGATGAATGAGACACAATTCTAGATGAGGACATTGATAAGCCGGGACGGAAAAGAAATTGATTTATGACTAATTTTTAACTTATTACGAATTTATTATGACTTGATATATATGTAGGCCTATTTATGTATTTCTGTATGACATAGTATGTATGTACAGTGTGCTTTGATTACTGATGGTCAACATATACAGCATTGTCCTATCCAAGGGCGGATCCAGCCTATGGGTCAGGGGGGGTCACATAGTCGAGGTCTAACTAGGACATGCTTCAAAATTATAATAGTACCTATATATAAATAAAAGATAAATTAATTTAATTGCAATATGTCAAAATAATTTTAATCAAATAACAAAATCAATTATTCTCTTCTGAACTCTCGCGAATCTTGTTATGACTTCCTCCACTTCAAAGAGTATGGTTTTGTGAACGTGCAGAAGTGCCGGTCCAGTTAGGTGGTCTTCTGCCAGTGATGCTCGAAGTCAAGTTTTGAGCCTCCTAAGAGCAGAAAAAGATCTCTCTGCCAATGGGACACTATCTGGTAGTGTGGCAAGATTACACAAATATGTGTTTACGATGGGATATATTTTAGCATGACATTTTTATATTAGCTTTGAAATCGACTTGCGGAATGATCTGATTCCGTTGCCATTTTACTATCAGCCAATATTCGCTTATAATGACTGATAAAGCAGTGTCGTCTATTACCTGCTTATAATCGAATGCGAGTTGCTTAATTGTTTCAACGTCTTCATTAGTATAGGTATAATTGACTTTCGGTACAAAAACGACTAGTTGAAATAAAGTATTTCAGGATACAAATGGTCTTGTGGATCATTTATTATAGAATCTAGAAGTATGATGTATACAGCCCTACCGAAATACTCTTCAACTGATTGAACAGGTAGGTTATTGGCTCTATGCATTTATATCGGCACTGTTCTAGGGCATTAAATTTCCATCGAAAATTTCTCGGCAAATTCTTTTAACTCTTCGAAACATTTGTTCCATTTTTTTTATCTCAGAACACTCATTGTATCATTTATTGCGTCAGTAGAACTTTTTTTTAAGACAATTGAGTTCGTCTTCAATACTCTGCGTAAGGATATAGTTGTACAAGTACCTGAAAATAAGGTATATTTCTAACTAACTGAGTAATTCATAAAATCTATGTATACTATTATAAATTTGCGAGAAACCTGCGCGTGCCTGATGTTTTGAAATGGCATCGCGCAAAAAATTCTTCAGCAATTAAGATGGTACTTTCAAATATTAAGAGCTTATGTTCCAGATTAAAATATGCGAATACAGCTTGCGACTTGTATGTACTGAGGAACGGAGTATGAAATTATAACTATTTCTAGAAGGAGAAATAAGCGCGCAGATCACTCTGTATTCGATATGAGCATTCAATAAACACTGAAAAAAGATCTCACTACGATCATGCTTAGATTCTGTTTTATTTTTTCACTTCGATTATTTAGTTCTCAGTTTTGTACACGAAAATAAACATAATACGTGAATCAAACGTGGTAAAAATCTTAAACGTAATAAGAATCTTAAAATGAATAGTTAGTTTGGGAAAAGTCATTATTAATTCGCATTTTACCAGCACTAAAAACCTTCAACTTCCTAGCCAGTACTGTCACATTTACTCGTTGCTTTTCAGAGATCAGAGCAAGAACATTATTACATATTCAATCATACTATTCGTTTAAAAGCGTGAAAATTAATGCAACTGATAAACTAATAGCTCCGGAGTAGGAAATTTTGTTCTTACGGCAAAAAGTAAACCAATGATTACATGTCAGCTAGATACGAAGCTCGACTGAAAGGAAGGTTTGAATACAGTGACCAGGGAATTTATTTTGCGTAGTTGCAGTCGCAGTTGTTATTAAGTAACGTTCATAACCTTGATTTTGTAATGTACATTTTAGATTGTAGTTTAAATCGTCATAAAGTTCGAATTACTTACGAACTATTTGACGAAAGCAATAAGGAACCACTGAAATTTAACAAATCAACTAGGAATCCTAAAATCTTATGCTACATCGCGCGTATTACAGAACTAAATCCATCGTTCCTTATACATTAACAAAACGTGGCAGCAGTCATTCTGTCCAGGCTACATTTCAAAGTAACCACAACCTCCAGTAATACTGCCGTTCGAAAACCAAAGATGCTTAATTTAATTTAATTTTGATTGCAATGGAGTGCACGCTCTGGTAGCAATTTCCCTACCACCCTTCTTAGTCTTTTCATGCACCCACCTACATTTGCCCTCTCCAATTTCAACTTTAAATTCTTTCAACTTTTTTGGTTAATTATTCATTATTTCTCTTGGTAACTTATTCCAATCCCTGACACCCTTACCTAAAAACAGAATCTTCCTACACCTTTGTGCCTGAAATCGAGTGTCAGCTTGTAGTCATGGTTATCTTTTCCCATACATGCATTACGTTTACGTCAATATCTTTCAATGCCTTATCACCAGTATACGCCTTGTAGACTCCTACGACCCTCTTCACCCTCCTCCTGTCTTGCAATGAATCCCATTCCAGCTCTTTTATCATATCTGTTACTGACTGCATTCTGCAATAATTTCCAGAAACAAATCTAGCAGCCCTTTTTTGCACTCTCTCCAACTCCTGTATTTGATACTCAAAATGTGGGTCCCATACTACACTACCATATTCAAGCAATGGTCTGACCAAAGTTTTGTAACCCAATTTCTTTACTTCTCTCGTACATTCCCTCATCACTCTTACCGACAAGTGCAGAATTTTGAAACATTTTCCTACTGCCCGTTCAGTGTGTCCTGCCCAGTTAAGCTTGTTATCAAATGTAATGCCAAGATATTTACATTTCAAGTCTTCAGCAAGCAATTCTTTACCCACCTTATAATCATAATCAACCTTTAGTTTTTTATCTGTGTATCTAATAAGCTATATCTTCATTGCATTTATCTTCATCTCATGTATACCAACCCAACTAGGTATCCTATCCAGATCACCCTGCAGCTGTTCGCAGTCCTCTTCCGTTTTTATCCTTTTATATAGCATTATGTCATCCGCAGAAAATACAAATTCTTTAGTAAACCAACACAATTATTCATCAGAATAATGAATAGCAATGGTTCCAATACATTACCCTGTGGCACTTTCATTTTTACTTCCACTTCTTTTGATGCTGCATTTCCTAAGCTAACTTTTTGTTTTCTACCTTTTAAAAATTCTTCTATCCATCATACACTTTCTCATCCATTCCAATAGTTTTTACCTTATTTACTATCATTTTATGGCTTACTTTGTCAAAAGCCTTTGAAAGATCTAGTGCTACACTGTCAATTCGGCGAAATATCTTGCATATATACCACCAACCAAGTTTCGCATGAATAATCTTGCCTAATGGGTACTTGAAAACCACATACACTCCTCACACATATTTCTCCATTAATTTACCTACCACTCAACTCTCAAACTGATTGAGCTATAATTTTCGACTCTATTACTTACTCCTCCTTTATGTACCGGCGCTACTATCATACTTTTTCAGTCCTCTGGTATGCATAAAGGATACAGACTCAATTTAAATATTTCTTAATAAGGTACATTGCCATATCTGGCTATCTTTAAGATATCTGTTGTAATATTATCTACACCAGCCCCTTAAAAAATTTTCGCTGGTGAGTTAGCAAAACACCATTTTTACCAAGAAAATCATCGAAAGCTATTGATGGTTCTTTTATGAATCGTTTTAGAGGAGTTTTTGACTGTGTGGCAACTCAAGGGTGATACTGTAAATAAAACATAATATTTTCTGTAAAGGTATTGGTCTTTATGCGATAAAACAAGCCAGTGAAAGTTGTCAATGTGTGACTTCTAAAATATATATATATATCTATCTATATATATATATATCTACATCTACAGTGTGGGATAATATAAATTTGAGAAGGCAACTAATGTTTGTCGATCAATATAGCTCTTGTTGAAACGTCTAGGTATTTTCTTACAAACCATCCAATATCTGAGGAAAATTTCGATTGAGAAAACAAACTTTTTATCTGATTAGAACTGGAAGTTGACGTACACGAAATCGGCAAGCATAGAACAGCTTCAGCAGGAGTAATATTTTCTTCTTCATCTAAGGTTAAGGTAGTTGTTGAAGCATCGGCAGCACACATATTATGATTTGCATTAGTGCTCAGTATAGGTAAATATTTTGGGTGTTTATCAATCTCAAACCTAGGTTTCTTTATAAAAGAATGAATCTATCTTTCTAAATAAACCACTACATGCATTGCGTTTCGACACACCAGCACAATCACATTTTTCGATGCATCCTGTAGTAAAAAACACCCGTGCATAACAAAAATGACAATATTTATGTAATACAAGGTTTAGTGGCGAGAAGCGGTCGAGCTACGCGGCTGTGACGTCACCGAGCATCGGACGCGCAGCCGCGAACGAATAGTACGACGCGCTGCGCGACGCGGCAAAATCAAAAGTTGCAATTGCGTGCACAATATTCAGTTCACAATGACAGATCGGATACAACATAAAATTATAAACAGCATACAGTCGCACTGTGACCGTCGTGTATGTTTTTGTGAGATCTGGCCATCCATTATTCAAAGTAATCTTATTTAATTAAAATCAGTGAGATTAAAAATACTATCAGAGGCCGAGCCCAGGTGGTGTCATGACCCCCATGCTCCCCCCCCCCCCTGGATCCGCCAATGGTCCCATCCTGGTTCTGATTGCTGCGAACTCGACCACATGGGGGGGGGGGGAAATTGGGTGACCTGGCAACAACTTGCTGTGTAATATGTTGTACGCCAGAACGCTTCAGTAGTTCGGATTAAACGTTAAACTGTACGTCACCTTAAAGGCTAACAACCCTAGTTGTAACATGGATGTGTACATAATTACACGTCCTAAGCCCTAGTTGGCCCGAACGAACATACATACATACAAAATGGGGGTGATCATTCCAATAGTTACCCAGTTGTTTGCGGACAACTACCTATAAATCGCAATAGTACTTCCTGGTTCATCAGTCTCGAAGTGTGATCCAGTGACCATTGCACAGTTTTAGAATTTGCCAATATTATTGTCTGTTAGGAATATGTTTATTGAGGAACGGTTTCATTTTATCAAGCCTCTGACGAATTATCAAAAAAAAAAAAAAAAAAAAAAAAAAAAAAAATTCTTGAAGGAGCCTAAATTTTTGTAATTAATATAGAAATAGTAAAATCTAATCCCTTGGTTTAAAATATTAACTTGTGCTTGAATTCGTGTGCAAAACGTCATATTTATTCAAGTTGTGTTTACAAATAGAAAATTCACTGACACTGTGCGAAATGTCTGCCGATCCTGATGTCTGATCGGTCACCGCTCAGGCCTCGCATTAGGGAGGACGCAGACATTTCCAGTCAGTCCATCCAGATTTCGTTTTCCCTGTTTCCAGAAATCACGCCATGTGAATGCCAGCTGATTCCTTCAAAAGGCCATGATCAAACTCCTTCCTGTTCATTGACTATAATTCTCTCCCTGTTCTATGACCTAGACGTCAACTAGTCATAAAGTCATAACAAAAAAAAAAAAAAAAAAAAAAAAAAAAAAATCAATATTTTCTTCTCGGGTAACTAACCGAGAAAAATAGTGTTTTCACCCAATATTTAGACAGCCATCTTCAAGTGAATTATGAGCAGGGCGGAAAAACTGAACTTTATACCCTGCATGGTTAGTTTTCACTTTGCATATGGCTAAGGTGAGTTTAGTAATCGAAATATTGTGTGAAAACACCATTTTTATTTGGTTAACTTTTCCCAGAAGAACCTATGAAATATACAAATCCGAGAGAATCTTTCATTCACAAAAATTCAAATTCCCTGCAGCGACCTAAAAATGTATGAATATAAATTGAACTCTCGAAATCAAGATAATATTTTATGTATTGCCGAGCATGAAGCAGTAGCAATAAGTAAACAGTACAAAGAGAATTTTCTTCTTGTTCCAGAGATTTAGCCAGTAGATGTAGGTACCGTTCCGAATTTGGCTCTATTTGGGTAAATTTATTGAGTTCACACAAATATTGGCTAAACGGACCTATTAAACACAATAGAATAATCCCACAAAGGCTCAAATGAATCATGGTACCAGAGCCGGATTAAAACAGCTCGGGGCCCGTAGCAAATGTGAAGAAGCGGCCCTTGGTTTGGCCTAAGGGTGATGGAGGCCCCCTGTAGGCACGGGGTCCCCTGTAGGCACGGGACCCCCTGTAGGCACGGGACCCCCTGTAGGCACGGGGCCCCCAGAAGGCACGGGGCCCGTAGCATTTGCTAACTCTTGCTACGTGGCTAATCCGGTACTGCGTGGTACTCCAAAACATGCTTATCAGTAAAAATATCAAACTCTTGTCTGTAAACGTCATTACGATGAAAAGATTATGTTGAAATGACGAGAGTATTTCCATAAGTGTGTTTGTGGGTAGATCAGACAGCTGTCCAGTGATAGTTGCAGGAAACCGAAGCCAGGCAGAAGGAGCTTTGACGCGGAAGAAACTGCCCTACACCAATGCTCTCCGGTATTGGCTTTACTTGCCCGCCTCTTTGGTGGAATTCGCTGACTCACCACTAGCTAGTTTGAGCTCCTATGACTGAAAGAATTTTCATCATTCATACCTAATTGGTAGGACAGGAACCGGTGCACGATTCCTAACCACCTGACTTTTTTTCTAAGATTCTAAGTTAAAGCCCAAACGTATTGCATATTTTATAAAATGGACGTATACGGCACTATCGGTGATTCGTCGTTTTCATGTGGACGTTGGTCATCTTTTTACTGTCTTGCAGACATTTCTGTGATTAGTAAGGAAGAGTGAAAAGCTGCACAGGAGGATTACGACTTATTTTAAAAGGATTTTTTTTTTAACGCTATCGGCTTATGGGATCGTGCTTCTGTGTCCAGAGCCATAGTACCACTGTTGAATTTACTTAGAAAATGCTGCTCTACCTGGCAAAGACTGTGTTTTGATCTTTTGAACACTTAAAGATAGTACACAGGGTAAACCCCCATTCTCTCGTGTTTTAAATTTTAGTTTTACACATTATCCTCAACTGAATTTTTAATATTTCCAAAATTATTAATCTCTATCCGTTGTTTTCTGTACACAATTTTCCACAGCAGCAGAAATCCCCCCCCCCCCAAACGTTTCATCCCTTTTTATTCTTGCTGTTTTATTCGTCTCTGATTTTAACCTCGTCATATTAGAGTCGCACACTTAAATTCATTTTAAAACTCTGTTTACAGTACTTACAAAAGAATGCACCACATGAGTTATTATTTTACAAATCTAAAAAAATGAAATGCGCTGCAAATACAAATTTCGTGCAGAAGATTGCAGAAAATTTCATCAACATTTCTCGGAAGATTGTAGATTGGTCTTTACTACCTCGTCATCTAGCTGTCGTCCTTGGATTCTGATACAGTCAACAGTTGTTTCCAGTGTACGATTTTTTCCGAATCTGTAGTTACATTCTGTGAAAGAAATCAGTTGGTAGTTCCCAAGCGCATATGCGTGACGCGTGAGGCTGGGGAAGTACAGTACTCCGCTTGCGTGCGTACCAGTCCGTGATGGTGTCTACCTGACCTACCGTAGCCAGCTGTACTACCTGCCGGGAGCTTCTACGCTCAATATCCTGAGACATCGTTGTAAATTTTGTTCCATTAAGAAATCTGACAATGCTCATCTCATATTGTTCTAACAACCCTCCAAGGGGACGGGCGATGTTCCTCTGAAATTCCCGAAAGGAATATGAGGAAGGTTTCCCCGGGGTCGGTTTAAGGAATTTCGGGGCCCCCTACTTCTTTTCTAGATGTACCTTTGCCTACACTTTTGATAATTTTCGTGACTTGATGTACACATTCATAGACACACACAAATATATATATATATTATATACATATTTTGTGTACAAACAGGCCAGCAGTTTATTGAGTATTAGCTGAACGGGAAAACTTCGCCGAGTCTTTGTTTTATCAATGCATCTCATATGGATCTCCCAACTAGTCACTTTCATTTCTGACTAAGCCCTGCTTCCCATTGTGTCAAATGAAATTGTTTTTGTATTCAGTTCTATAGCTATTATTTTTATAATACTCTTTTTGTATACGACACTTCTTTTCTTGCCGTTCTTGGCTAATAGGCCTACATATAGATTTTTGGACCTCGAGACACGTGAGCAGGTATACACATTTTAATTCAATAACTTTTTATATGAAACGTGAAAAGATGAATGAGTTTATTCGAACGAAATTACATAAATTGCTGAAACAGGTTCAGAGCAATACACGCCTTTAAATATATAGGCCTATTGGAATTACATCAGAAACGACTTTCTCAAAACTGAATCTGATGGACTTCTCGTGGAATTCCACGCCTCGCAAACTTCTATTGTGTACGCAGCTTGTTAACATTCTAAATCTGTAGATTATTTATTTTAGAAGAAAAATTCTTCGTTAAGCAAGGACAAATTTTGAAGGGGATCGTGGCGAGGCCCCGTCTAGCTTCGGGCCCCCTGCGACTGCGTTTCTTGCGGTAGTCTTAAACCGGCCCTGGGTTTCCCAATGACAGTAAAATACTCAATAAAATAATTAGCCTTTGTAGTTTCATCCTTATCCAATAGTTAATAATTTTACAGCACGTTAGAATGAAATAACTGAAAGAGACAAGACATAATTGCCAAAAAATGCTTGTTGAAAACTTTATACGAAAACTTAGACGTCACTCATACGTGTGGAGCAAAATAGCTGCACCGAGCGTGGTTAGTGAGCGGTAATGCTCTGGCCTCGCATTCCGGAGAACGCCGATTCGAATACCCCTCTGCCCCCAAAATTTGGGCTTCCCATGGTTTCCCCAAATCACTCCAGGCGAATGCCGGGATGGTTCCTTCAAAAGGCCGTGGTCAAATTCCTTCCCATTCCTTATACCCAGAATCAAAGAGGGGGGGGGGAGGAAAGAGCAGCAGTGTAGGAACACATCTTTCCACCCATCTCCATCCATTGGATGCCATTAACTTTTTCACCTTCATTAAAATTTTATTTGGGATCATTACTCATTTTTTTTTTTTTAAAATGCTATTTTGTAAATTTGAAAGGTAATATTTCAGTCTTTAAATTTACAGAAATATTATTATCCTTTCTACATAGTTTTCGTGAATTGGAAATTCCCATATTAGCCCCACTTTGCTGCTTCTTTTTCTTTTTCTTCTTTTTTTTTTTGTAAGTGTCATAAGCTAAGTTTTAACTCTTGTTCTTTATAAAATATTGTACAAATATTATTAGACTATAGCAACATTTTCCCCTGTAGAACTTGTATTAAGATTAGAGATAAAACCATTAACTTCGTTGTAACAAAATGACATTCTATTTCGCCCTAGAGTCTTCAAATTTTTGCTGCCAGGACTAACATTACATGATGTATATCACAGTAGCATTCTTTCTTTGAAATATTGCTTCTGGGTAGTATCTATTTCCTGATAACGCCAGGAGAGAATTTTGTCCCATCATTTCATACTCTGTTACTTCATGAACAGAGTATCTATTATTACTTCTACCATTTGCTATTGTGGTTGTCAATGCATAAGGCAGCCCTCTAATTAGATCTGCCCCCAGATGGCGATAAACTTGCTGTGTTATCCCATCAACCTGACCATCAATTTGGTTCAAGAGCTTCAACATCTTTGTACAAATTTGCTGAATATCGGAGTACCGTGTCGGCATGCCCCACAACACCAGTCATTTGGAGTGTCAGATTCTTCAAATGGAAAACATTCTGCCTAACTTGATCCAGACACTCTAGTTCTCATCAGCCCCTCTGTTAAATTTGAAGTTTTAGAACGACTGATAGTTACACAATATCCAGTAGAACTTCCGGTCTTGTACAACATTATTATTGTTATTACTATTAATTTTGATGAATCCAATGCACCTTTGACATATTCCTAAAAGAAAACCACTTTTGCATCCTGCGAATTATTGCCTTGAATTATTTCACTTTTTATGGTCAATTGTTCAACATCTCCCGCGATAACTTACTCTAGTTTTTGACTTCCTTTCGCAAAAATGAAAACTTTCCCTTTCCCTTTTGGCAGAAATAAACTGCTAATTTATGTTCGTGTTGATATCTTCCCTTACATACTGGTCCTGATATTTCGTTCCATCTCCATCTGCACCTAATTGCCAATAAATGCTTTATACATAGCCACTACTCCCTTCTTCCTGCTTACCAGTTTCTCCTGTATCGTGTCTGTTAGTTCTATTCTACAGTAATTTATGCACAAAGATATAGTTGTCCTCCTGTGCACCCCTCCATCTCTCATATTCGAAACCACTCACACAAGGGCTGAAAGATCTTGCAGTTCAGTTACCTTACTTTACTTTATTTTTAACAGAAACCTTCTCCCATCACATTCTCCTTTTATTGGCAGTAAATTTCCTATACCACCGAGTCTTAAACTATAATTATAAGTCCAGGTTAGTCAAGTTAGTTAAAGAATAAGCTCATTCCATTATGGCCCACAGATTATTCAATCTAACTGTCCACTCTCTCTCGGTGGTTGCCGTCCAATGCCTTTTCCTACAAACATAACACACACACTGTCCACGTTTTTCACTTCACTCTCCTCCTACCAACAATATCTGTTTCATTTTGAGTCAGAAAATAAAATCCCGTTCCGTCACAGTCCCCACTTAGTTTTGGTTTATTTCAACGTAGATGAATTAGGCGAAACCTACCAAAGAAAACTTGGAAAAGGGCTTCTTCCTCGATAAATCTGCATTCTGGAATATTAAATACAAATTACTGATGATATTACACTGCTAAATATCACATTTCTAGTTGTCAAACAAAGTTATAGTTTCTATCTAGAAAAGATTAAGACTACAGTAAAGCATGAACAAACAAAGACGTTAAAAAGAGGCATTTTAAATAGAGCTACACATACATACTCAATGAAGAACATTAACAAGTAAGTTTTACCAGCCTGTGCGAACATTATTGTTTCATTCTCTGTATGTTTAAAATGCACATTTCACCAAATTTTTTCCAATAGAAAATAAATATACATTTCAGTATTAGTGATGTTAAGCTATAAACTTCTTAATATAATTTCTCTTTATTTATTTTGTAGTAAAACTCTTATTTACCATATTAGTGAACACAATTTTATCTTCTTACATTTTTCTCAATCTGATACAAATAACCCATATAATTCCTATCATTTTTCTTATAAATACCTTGCAAATCATCCATTCTATCAAATGCACTCTTTATTCAACAATGCAGAGACATTTCAACTACATTAATTTCATTTTTCTTCCAAGCGTTCAAGCTAAAATTAGTTTTGTATTTCTACGTGAGTGGTATGTCCAGAAAATTGAGTCATGTAGCCTAACCAGGAAACAATATCTCACTGTCACTTGCTTAAACTAACATTAACAGGTTGCTATTTACCAACGACTTCATAATGGTAATATAAGGCATGTCATGCATTAACCACATGTCCAAAATGAACATTACAGCTATGAATCTATTTACCAAAACTACTTAAAAAGGGTTTAGATGACTTACTCGTCACTTTGAACAGCCACAATAGTTTGAAAAGGCTTTAATGATTCTATATTGTATAGCCCTCTCACTTTTCTTGTTTTTGGATACTAAATTTTGTAATCTTTCCCACGGGATAGCTGCTGCCTTGAACGGTCCTTCATAAAGAAGCTTGAATTTTATTTCTTCAGATCATCAGCGGTGGGTTTGGTTTAAGACTAAGTTCCCAACTTTATATTTATAGGTCGTGATTTTAATATCATGTCTAGTTTTTCTTCCTAAGGCCTCAGACTTTAGGGTTTCTGATGCTAAAGAAGTCTTCCACTCATAACTTATCTGTTTACTTTTGGGAAAGTCTACATAATCAGTAGATACACTGTGTAGCTCTTAAAAAAGGATGGTAATAGGAAGTCTTCACAATGTGAACCCTGGCATTGGCCATACCATCGGTCCAGCGCTTGCTGCTGAACAGTCGGGCATTATTAGTCAGCATATTTGTGGATTTTACAATTTTGAGGAAATATTATTATGTCAGACTTGCTGCCATGGCTTTGGCTGTCAGTCGTTTGAGAGGGAACAACTTTACAATTTTAAAGAAAACTTCTATTACAACTAAAATTTATGAGGCCCCTCCTCTAGAAATGAGGAGAGGTCCGTATACGTCTGCCGATATTAGTTCAAGGGGTCCCGTAGGGATTATGTTCTGAATCTCCTCCAATATTTTTAAGGTGTCCACTTTTGTCTTTTGGCAAGTTTCGCAGGTTCTTAAAAGCTTTGATATCTTCTGAACCATATTCAGAAATTATACATTTTCTCCCAATATCTGGAAACATTTCTTTGGCCTGTAATGGCCGTAGCTGTAATGGTGTTGCCAGATTGTAATCTCAACATGTTTTTCTGGTAACCATAGCTTCCAGGAATCATTTGTTTCATGGGGCCTCTTAACAAGTATATCTTGGAGTATTATTGTATAGCTCTTGTAAATGAAACATATTCTTGCCCTTTCAATGCAGAGGAACTGAATGAACTGCTGATGTTCGCCAAATGTAGAAAGGCAATGGGGTATGACAAATTCTGCCTGGAGTTCCTTATGCACGCCTGGCCTGTCATATACCGTAAGCCCAGCTTCTAAATATGTTTAATGTGATTCTGAAGACCGCGAAGTTACCTAAGGCATTTAAAAATCTGAAGATTATCACCATCCAAAAAACAGAAAAGGAAGGTAACAGTCCTGATCACTTCTGCCAAATTATCTCGGTATTGCTAATAAGCTGCTGGAAAGTATGATACTCTCACGAATTGAAGTTCAGATTAATGCTATTACTCTACCAGAAAAAGCAGATCTCAGACTAGGCAGATGATGCTATGGACAAGTGATGGCACAGGCAAGCTAGTGTCTCGCTAACCTAATGAATGAACTATTAACAGGTCGCTGGTTTCAAGAACATCACAAGGATCAAAGCTGCAGATAGACCACACTGAACAACAGGTTTCTGTCTGTCCTATAGCAAATTCTTTTCAACTTGTACATGGCAGATATTCTGACATGCCACAAGTTCATGTACAATGACGATTGTGATTACTGTATAACGAAGAAGCATGAAGAGTGTGAGGAGGTACTAACTGAGGGCTTCGACATCCTCCGTAAATACTCAACTAAATGGCGCCTCATCCCAAATCTTATAAAAACAGAGGCATGTTACTTTCATTTATCAACCCATTAGACAAGGCAACTGCTCTCTCTTCACTTCATTGTTGGTACAGTTACTGATAACATTAACCCTAAATACCTTGGTGTAACAATTAATAGGTCACTCATATATCGTAAGCGTCTGACAAATGTTGCTTGGAAAATCAAGCCCAGTGTGAAACTTGTGAGGAAACTGGCAGGCACCTCCTGGGGAGCACAAACTGAAGTACTCATGGACATTATTTATTATTCTGCTGAATACTGCATTCCAGTGCACTTACTGAGAAAGTGGACATCCATCTAAACACTGCTATGTGGATTGTGGGTGGTGTACTGCACTCCGTCATTTCCAAAATCTGTCCCCTGAGTATCAGATGCCAAGCAGCTTTAGTCCATCAGGGTGGAAGGTAAAGGATCAGCCAGTGATTCCTTTATGGGTTGACCTTCAGAAAATTCCCTTAGCTTGCCTTAAATTGAGAAAACCTGTTGTTCCCCCTTACTTTAACTCTGTTATGGAATAGCGGTGACAGTGACAGAAAAGCTTGCCACAAAACAGACAAATTGTAACTGATCCTATGAAGAAGCTACTGGGTGTTTACCTGCCAAGAAAGTAAACCGTTTCAGTACAGGCCATCATCTGTGTGGTGTAACCTTGCATTGCTGGGGATGACCCCTGAAGTGATTAAGATGTTGAGCACATCACGGAAAATTGTCCAACCAGATGTTTACTGGGTGGTCTGTCACCTCTCCACATTGCTACTAGAGACTTAACCAAATGGTTAGACTCCCTCGATGTCACCCTGTAGCTGTGATTATTGTATTTGTGAATGTTAATATATTAATTTTATGTTTATACAAGAAATAAATAAGAAATACAAAATTATTCATTGAATAAAAGCTCAAAGGAAGTCTGTATTTAAGTATTTGTATGAAAAGGTGGCCTGTTAGTTTAGAATGAATTATACTTTTAAAAAATCAGAATTTGGTTTCAACCATGACATATTACACACCTCAGGAATGGTGTGGAAATCATTACAGAAATCTTGGAGATTCTGAGTTGATTTTTACACATTGCTATTATGATTTATCCCCACTGAAAGACCACATACTAAATATTGTTAGAATAAAAATAGAATTGCCTGTAGCTTCATACAGTTTCAAAACCTTGTTCCTTCCTGCCAATCACCTGTTCTGTTAAAGTGAGATTATGGCTTTTAAGAATGAAGTTAATATTTAGGATCAAGCACTGGCTTTTCGTGAAACCAGTGGAATGAATACATTAGTGGGATCACATCGTGGATAAGGGTGAGTAAAATTGTCTTACTGAAGGTGAAAGAGTAGACAGCATTATTGTCACCAACTAGTATTTAGTGCTTCACTGTAAATATCAATAGCAATGCCATAGAATCATTAATTACTGAGCTCAGTGTATAAGTGATGTTTGGTTCTGGTGTCCAGGAGCTGTCCCTTTTGGTTGAGCGAATTCCAGAATGATTCTTTCAAAAGGCAAAAGGCAAAGGGCAATTTCCTTCCCATTCTCTGACTCCAATCATATCAATCATATCCTACTTTTATTGACCTCAATGTCAATGAGAAGTAAATCTCTTAAGCAAAAAAAAAGAAAAAAAGAAAACAACTTGGAGTGTTTTGCTGTTTTGGGAAAACTCGTGTTACTAGTATCTCTTCACTAATGTTATAGGAAACTACAGGTATGTACAATAATCTTCTGAAAAGCAAGCTAGAAGGGCACAATAAATGGCTTTCAAAATTTAGTGAACTTTTACAGTATGACATGCTGAAATCATGCCATTAATTAAGTGGTAAAATTTATGAAGGTGGATTTCATTTTATGAACATGGATTATTTTACATACACTAAAATAATACTGTTCAGTATAATATAACAAGATATAAGTATTTTTTATTATAAATGAACGTTTTAATTCAAATTAAATATTTAATTTTGTTGCTTTTTGTTAGAAATATTCTAATATACCATTTCCATGGAGATTTTCTAACTAGCATGTAACCAAACGGTTTATATAACAATAAATTGTATGTGTGTGATGGGGACAGATTTATCAGACAATAATTCACAGTAACAAAAAAATAAAATGCAGCGTAAGGAATTAAAGAGAAAATAATATGAGGAGAATGTGGGGAGAGAGAACCAGAAAAGTAGTTGTCAGCAAACTTGGCATATATGCAGAAAAATGTGTTGTTTTTCTGAGGAAAGAGTATGGTAATTGCCAGTTGGAGTAATCTTTTTGTCACTGACTGGTTTGAATTTTCTTTCTAGTGTGCCAGCAGTTGGGTGCCTGGCTTGGCATCTGCTTTCACTGCCCTGTCCTTTGCAGCCAGTTTCGGCAATATAGCACGGTTGCCCAGGATTGCTCTTCTCAATGGAGGAAGTGAGTCATTTTCTGTAGTAAAAGTTAAAACTAATGTCTCTAAAAAATATAAACATTTAAAAAGTTTATTTAGCAACAAATTGCTTAGCAAATGGTTTTGTAAATTTATATTAGTTTTTTTTAAATTTGAACCATTAAACCGAGTGTGGTGGGTGAATGGTTAATGTTCTGGCCTCGAATTTGGGAGGACGCTAGTTCAAATCCCTGTCTGGGCATTCAGATTTGGGTTTTCCATGGTTTCCCCAAATCACTCCAGGCAAATCACTCTTTCAAAAGGTCATGGCCGAACTCCTTCCTGTTCCTTGTCCCAATGCCATGCCGCCACTGATGACCTCGATGTCGACGAGGTGTGAAGCCAAAAGTAAAACAAAATAATAATAATTAATTGAACCATTAAAATATGTTTCCTACAACCACTCCTCAATCCTCTAATTGTTTCCTGTTAATATATTTTGGAGTTTCAATTATAATTCCTATAACAAGTAATTTGTCTCATGAAAATTTTCCATTTGTGACTGAATTAATACACATGAATTTATTAACATGGAAATAAATATTTGCTTTTCAAATGTTGGTTTATGTAGTTTTATCATGTACATCATCACACATGTCCTTTCATATCATAGCAGTGGAGCTTGATATAATAGAAACATCAGTAGTATTCTTCTTCCATATTTTTTCAAAGAGTTTTGAATTTTGAATTGAATGGTCTTAACTTTCACTGATATCCTTCCCAGTCCTTGTCAACCAAGCTTCGTGATCTGGTAGAGGATTGTTAAGTGGTTAACATTTGGGTCTGGCATTCATAAAGACTCTGGCCTGAATCCCGGTTTGGCTATCCCAGTTTTTGTTTTTCCGGTTTCCTGAAATCACTCGAGGTTAATACTAGGATGGTTCCTTCAAAAAAATCCTTGGCCTAATTCCTTCAAACCTTAATTTGTATGTTCTGAAGTAAAAGTTTAATGGTCTCCATTCTATATGATGTATGTATAAACAGTTCACTGCAACTGGAAATTATTAATGTAATATGGCTTGCATACAATCCTTGACCTCATTTTATTATAATTTTATCATAACCATTTTGTTAACCTCTTGTGTGTGTGATAAAACACACATTATCTGTGTAGAAAGAAAACGAATTTCAAAGAAACTAAATATGTCATCATTTGTCAAATGATCAATTGTTCAACTGTAATTGACATATTTTCAATTTTTATTAACAGTTGCTTTTCTGGTGCCATATATCATCATAGCGCTTGTCATGGGGCTACCATTGACATTTCTGAAGATTGGTATTGGACAATTTTGTCAGGAAGGTGTCACAAAGTTATGGAGGGCAGTGCCATTATTCAGAGGTAAGCTCCTATGAAAGTTTAAAATAGTTTCCAGATAAAACTATGAACATTTTATTTATTTAATGATTACCTGTAGAGCAGATTAGTCATTAAGAAATGTCTGACTGAAATAAAGGAAATTAATATTGACTGTTACAAACTCAGTGGGTGAGCTGTAATGCTTAGGCCTGGCATTTATGGAGGATGTGGTTTTAAATCCCCATCCAGCAATCTAGAGTTCATTTTTTCATCGTTTTCTGAAATCACTCAAGGCAAATGCTTGGACAGTTCCTTCGTAAGTCCTTCACTGAATTCTTTCCCATTCCTTGTTCCAAATTTCTATCTTGCCTCTAATGACCTTGATGACAATGAGATACAAATCTTTAAGCAAAAAAATAAATAAGATTAAAAAAAAACTATCAAGAATAATAGAAAAAAAGCAAATTGTGAGGAAATGTGGTTAATTTATCTTTTGATGAGCTTTACTTCATGATAATGAAAATGAATATGAATCAAATGGACAGTCACAGTATTTTATTTCATATGCAAACAAACCATACAAAACAAGTTGGCACTTGAAAAATTCACTTTCAGCTGTTATAGAAATAAAGCTGGCTGGTTTCAGTGCAAAACATTCTTGTAAATGCTTTCTGTGAAAATAGAAGTTTTAGAAAACGTGTAATCAAGTTTCTTTATTAGTGGTTTGGGTCACTAGTTGATGATTTAATTTATAATATCTATTGACTGTCTACAGTAATTTCATTCATTTTCTTCTTTGTATATGTTAATTTTCTTTATACCTTCCTGAAAGCCTTTTTTTATATAAAAATTATTCATTCCTAAAGTTGATAAATCTATCTTCAAACTGTATAAGTTTGGAGTAGATTATGCTGTGTTATACTATACAGAAAGTAGGTATTTTAGAAACCAATGAGCTCTGTCGTTCTTTTAAAACTAAAGTAAAGGAGTTAAATTGTGCAATTTGTAATTTTATTTTTGTGTCGTATTAAAATGATGAGTCACAGTGATAGTTTCTTCACTTAAGAGCTAAAGTGATATTTTTGTTGAATCACTGTAAATTTTACAGTAAAATATTCTGGTGCCTATAACTTTCAATTTCTCCAACAAAACAAGGTATATGCTGTACTAGACTTAGACCTATTTACATACACAATATCATATGTACATATCAATCATATACCATTAAGAAGTTTTAATTACACCATGGTCAATGTTGACACAGTGTAAGGGGCCATTTTAAGAAAGTATATGAAATACGAGGCAGTTGCTGGGAGCAGAGATGGGCGTTGCCACATGAGGAAGTAGAACAGCATCAGCTGTTCAAACATCAAAAGTGCGATGGGCAGAGATCAGTGTCACATCGTAGAGTGAGGCGAAGGTTCAGGAAAGAAATGTGACTGACTTGTGTCACAAGGAAGATGTTTGAGAAAGTAGATTGAACATCTGAGGTCAATGATTGGCAGATATGCAGAATCAACAGGCAACAGGGTCCTTGGACTAGTCAAGTGCATGAGCGTGTGATCAATTGACCATAAGAAGGAGGACATCAGACTCTCTCTCTTGACCAAGTGAAACCTGTTAGCATGTCATTATGCCCATCTAGATATCCGATGGAGTTCGTCGAAGCCAGCCAGCACTTGAGCCCTGTGAAAACTAATGTAAGTGACATATCCTGCCTTTAAAAATGCTCTCTGCACCTGGATGTTAGCTCACGGAAGCAGAGTGCGGTGTATCCTCTCTACTTCTGATGAAATAAATTGGCAACACCAATAGACTTCTTTCATTCGTAAGAGCACCTGCCCAGGTTAAGATTAACTCCTGAACTCTAAGTAACTATTATGCAAGAATCAGAAGACGGACCAATGAGAGCCGGCCGAGCCAGCAGCAGTAGTAAACTTGATCAAGTAAGGGCAACCACCTTCACTGCTGTGGGCCTAACACTATTACCACCAGGCATTTCTGACAACAATGTGGTATGTCCTGCATATTGTAAAAAAGCATCTGTTCATTACATCCAATAATTGTATGTGATGACAAAGTGACATATTAGAGTGCTATATAACTAATTGATACATGTCAAATAAAGCAATATTTTCACACTTTATGGTCAAGCATTGTGGCTGGGTAGAAGGATGTATCTTACTCACTCTAGTTGCTCCCACATTAAGTATGAAAATGATGGCAGACAGTTAGTTTAGGCTTCAACTTCGAGATGAACATCATCTGATACAGCACATACACAGGAATGTGGTCCAATGATAGGTACCAGTTTTTGTGAATGTTATACTGCCAATTTTATGTGGCATGTTGCCACAGTGCAAATGTCGTGGTAATCAGATCTTTCATATGTCCACCCCGCATCATCAATTATCCATGCAGTGGTACCAAATAACAGAATTGGAAAGCCAGGTGATAGCAAATCACATTCTCAAATAGACAAGGTTACACACACACCATTGTTTTGTTATGTTGAAGGCAGGGTAAAAGTTCAAGGAAAAATGTAATTATCCCTTCAATAGCAATGACAGACAGACTACAGTGAATTTGTTTTGGCAATGAACCAACAGTTTCCAGTTTAGCGGGTGCTAAGCTATCACACATCACATTATTGATGCCTTCTCCACTGTTTAGCTGCTATGCTCAAAGTTTTTGATGCCAAAACAAAGTACTGAGGTTTCTTGGAAGACAGTGATGGATTTACAAATTTTCCAAGCAGGGCAAAAACTTTGAGATTGCTGTTTTTTCAAACATGCTTCAGTATGGCAGTAGTGGAGTAAAAGAAAAGTCGCCACCATTAAATCATCATTTGCTGTCCTCTTCAAACATATTCCACTAGTGTTATCATTTTGCTACCACAGTGAAGAGTGACAACTGGTGGGGCGAGATCAATCCATCCTAAAGTGGTTCAAACCTCCATACCAACTAGATACTCTTACGCTTCCCTAAAAACATTCCCAGCTTCTTTTTAAAGAATTCTTCACATACACCTTTCCTTAAAATTTTTCCTCAACTCTATTCCCAACATCTAAAAATACAGCTCCACCAAAATCCAAGCCATCAGAAAACTATTCAGGAACAATAAATCATCATCCTTCCAGAAGATAAGGGCTCCACCATTATTGTCATGGACTGCAGTGACTACGATGCCAAGGCTCTCAGCTTTCCAACACCAATACCTTATGTCCACACTCCACAGATCCCACCTTTTCCATTTGCCTTGAAATTTGCTCCTTCCTTGAGTTCCCGGGCCCCTTAAAAGGCCTCTCTTTATGATCCTTATCCCTCCTCACTCCTCGCACATCTACCATACACCTAAGATCTACAAGCAGGCACTCTGATGCAAGCTATAGTTGCAACATATAATTCTCCCACTGAATGGATTTCAACCTTTGTGAATGAACACCTCCAACCTTTTGTGTAGAACTTTCCTTCCTATATCAAGGAGACCCCACATTTCTCGGAGCATCTGTCAAAAGTCCTCACTGCTTCCCTGTCTTCCTTGATGTAATCTGCTTGTATACTAACATTCCACACTGTCTTGGTCTCACTTTCCTTTAACACTTTCTTGATATGCGCCCCCCATACAATCTCCACAGTACATCCTTTCTCTCATCCTTAGCCAACTTTGTACTCTCTAAAAAAACTAATCTTTTTAATTTACAAGTTTATCACCAGATATGTGGCACTGACATGGATTATGGCCCCATCCTGCCTGGAGGAAGATTTTCTGAACTATCCCCTCAGTGCCCTTGTGTGCTTCAGATATACAATTTACCAACTTACCTGTCTTAACTGAATTGCTTCCTACTTCAGTCTCACCACTCAACTGTCCTACAGGATGAGTGGCCACAGACAAAGGATTTATATTGCCAAGCCAGGTCATCAGTGGCAATCCATGCCAGCTCACATGATTCCAACAATCACATCTGTTTTATGAGCTGACAGAGTTTTTTTCAGACACCTCCACCTCTTTGAAACTCTGTACATGGGAACTTGGCAATCAACAAATCCTAGACACCAGATATACCCCTGGTCTCAACCTACACTAAATCTGTCACTTAATATTTTGCAGTTTTACCATCAGTTTTCATATATAATTTATCGATCTATATTTTTAGTATATTTTCATTTTCTTATTTACTCTTATAATGATCCAAATTATTATTATTTTACCTCAACTGATCATCACAGAGATTCTCTTTCACAATTGCCATTGAAAGTCAACTTTCTTCCCCCATCACTGGTTCAATCCCCACCCTTCTGCATGTTTCAAAGTTGGTTTATTCATATGGTGGGTCTGGATGTTTAAACATCTTTCCCCCTGCCATATGCCTCACCTCCTACATGACTAAGATTTTTAACCAATATATTGTGATTTTAGTGTGCTCATCTGGCCCTCCTGCTTTCATCTGTGGTGATAGGTTATTTTCCCTATTATATCTTATCTTCAATGCTTAATGGCTGTTTCATCGTCACCATTATCCAAAATTCCTTATTTTTTCATATAACTCTGATTGATCCCATATATCTTACTCTGTAAAATGTTAATAACAGACTGTTGCCTCTTAACGTTACCCAAGCCTATTGGCAGTGGATCACTGAAATGAATAAACCAGTCAGTAAAACCTGAATTTATGACATGTGGATACAATATGAATTTAACCAAGAAATCACTCTAAAGAAACTGAATTAGTTTAATCCAATAAACTGCAGTTTGAATATAATGCATGAAATCCTAAATTAGCAAATTATGAACAAGTAGCAAAATTCTCTTTGATGCTAGGCAGTACACTTTTATCATCCAATAGAAACTCTTTAGTATCATGTCACAGACCATACCTTCAAATTATGATTACTTCTATGATGGATCACTATAGATCTCTAAGACAGTATTAATTATTAGCAACTCAACCCACCTGAAGTAAAATGAAACTATATACCGAAAATAATTAATGAAAACTATATGTTCTAGACCTGATCTCATATGAACAAAGATTGTCAGAAATATAGGCCCAAGTAAATTATGTAGTTCTGTTACAATCCATATTACATGGTTCTGTTGAATTTATTATAAAAAAATACCATAAAAACGTCATATGAACTTTGGCATTAATGTTTACTTTCAACTGTAATGGAACACTGCCATCATACAAGATAAATAGTTATATTAATGAAAATAATAAATTAACATTAGTAGTGCTTACTCATATCAAATACTTTAGAGGAAAATCAAGGCAGTAAAATAATTTAACAATATATTAAACATGATATGAGCTGATATAAATCTTCAATTTCAGGTGTTGGATATGCAAAACTGTACCTGTGTGCCCTGGCAGGTATATACTATGCACATATGGGTGCCATTAGCCTTTTTTATGCAATATGGAGTGCTAAAGGGCCGTTACCGTTTAGTGAGTGTTCAGAGATTGAACAGGTGAGTTACAGTAAGAATGGAGAGTATTGCTCTTGTACCTAAATTATGGCAAATGTTATATAAGTGTTGTATGTTGTTAGTTTGTGTAAGGTGTATGTTATTTATTGTAAACACCTGGTATGATGTAAGAGAGGGCTTGACAGACCTAATCTTGCCAGGCTAAATAAACCTTTAAATAAATAAAATAAATAAATATATGATTTCAATGAAGTCTTTATGGTTATACCACCAAATTATATTTTAGAAATACAGTATCTCACTGAATGGTTCTGAAAAAGGAATTGGAACTAATTTGTCCATCAAAAGGTTTACTTTGAATTAAGACGACAGAATCAGCCATTGAAATAACTTACTTTCAAAACACTATATTCAATTTAATTTAATTGCAATGGAGCACAGGCTCCGGTGGCAAT
Organism: Vandiemenella viatica; assembly: GCA_031002005.1. Classification (NCBI taxonomy): domain Eukaryota; kingdom Metazoa; phylum Arthropoda; class Insecta; order Orthoptera; family Morabidae; genus Vandiemenella; species Vandiemenella viatica. The sequence continues at coordinate 176,509,167 of JARYHS010011408.1, forward strand.
TTCCCTACACACCCATCTTCCCCCTATCCTGCACCTACCTACATTTGCCCTCTACAAATTTTATCTTTAAATTCTTTCAAAGTTTTCGGTAAATTATTCATCATTTCTCTTGGTAACTCATTCCAATTCCTGACATCCTTACCTAAAAAAGAGAATCTTCCCACACCCTTGTGCCTGAAATCGAGTACCAGCTTGTGGTCATGGTCATCTTTCCCCTTCCATGCATTACTTTTCATACCTATTGCAATATCTTTCCATGCCTCATCGCCAGTATATGCCCTGTACACTCCCATGACCCTCCTCATCCTCCTCCTGTCTTGCAATGAATCCCATTCCAGCTCCTTTATCATATCCGTCACTGATTGCATTCTGCGATAATTTCCAGAAACAAATCTAGCAGCCCTTCTTTGCACCCTCTCCAACTCCTGTATTTGATACGTAAAATGAGGGTCCCATACTACACTACCATATTCGAGCAATGGTCTGACCAAAGTTTTGTAACCCAATTTCTTGACTTCTCTCATACATCCCCTCATCACTCTCTCCAACAAGTGCAGAACTTTGAAACCTTTTCCTACCACCTGTCCTATGTGTCCTGCCCAGTTAAGTTTGTTATCAAAAGTAATTCCAAGATATTTACATTTCAAGTCTTCAGCTAGCAATTCTTTCCCCAACTTATATTCATAATTAACCTTTTGTTTTTTATTTGTTGTTTGAAGACTTCATTCGAAGCAAATTAAAGGTCTATAGTAGAATAAGTTTAATTTGTTATACATTGATATATGTATATTGCTTTTGGTAAACTAGATAGTCAAGTTAGCAGAAGTGTTGTTTGACTTGTTTTAAAATGCAGCTTGAAAATTAAATTTGGTATGAAAACACTTACATGAGTAGTACCTGACACATAACCTAACTGACATATAACCTAGTTTAAATTTAGTATGGGGACTATCTAAAAGAATGAATAAAAATGCTGTTTTTTATGATCTTATAATATGGTTTCAAAATTTCAGGAGGCTGATTCCGATTATTCGGCAGAGCTCTGCTTGCAGTAAGTATGAGACTGTATCTCTAAATCATACATCATGACAAAAAGTAAAATTTTTGGACCTTTCATAAGACAGGATAGTTTTTAAATTGCCCATCATATCATCATGTACTGTCTGTTTTTACATTGTTAACATTACTGCCATGGCAAATGTTATCTTCTTTCCTCTGTCATTTAACTTTCCAACATCCCTGTCGTCACCTGTAATGAAACCATAATCTTTGAATGAAGAAAGAGCAATTAAAAAAGAGTGTAACACCTTTTCCATTATTATTAAGAAATTATATTATTTATTTGTTTAGCTTTCTTTCTGACTATAGCTACAAAATTGTATTTTTTTTATTACATCGGTGAATTGTACTTATGACAAAATACCTACTAAATGCTAGCAGAATATCAAAGTCACTAGATGACTTGTGTGAAAATTTCGCGAATACAATAAATAGTAAGGTTGGGGGTTTGTAATAGGATGAATCTCTAAAGACCTTGCTGTTAAGAGACATTAGGCAGTTAAATAAATAATAATATGATGAAAGAAGAACCGCCTCATTTGTTTCAATTGTTTATTTGTTTAGTGTAATAGGTACGTAACAAAAGTCGATGCCAGTGAAGCAGTTTATTAACAACTCTGTGATATGTGCTACTGCTGAACTGTCTCATACATGTGACTTACACAGCCCTTTAAGGGTCAAATTCCAAAAAAATTAATTCTTAAGATATGATGTGACCAAAGCAGAAACCCTAATCTTTAATATGATAGCTCATTTATCTATTTTGGTTAGATGATATGGTAGATAAATGGCTGATGGTAAAAAAAAAAATACATTACGGAAATAATAATTTTTCCCTTTAAGGTTTGAATTCCGAAAAATTCCTTTCTTAAAATATGATTTTACGAACAGGAGACTTTAATCTCTTAAATAATACATTATTTCTTGATTTTGTTTAGATATCAATGGAGATAAATAATTTGTGACAAAAAATATGTAATGGAAATTATGATAATTTTGTCTTTTAAGGGTCGAATTCCAAAAAATTCTCTTCTTAAAATATAATGTGACCACAGCGGAGACCTTAATCTTTAAAATCATGCATCATTTATCTATATCGGTTACATATCGAGGGAGTTAATTGGTTCGGGACACAAAAATGCATTGCAGAAATATTGATACTTTTGCCCTTTAAGGGTCGAATTCCTTTCTTAAAATATGATTAGACCAAAGTGGAGACCGTAACCTCTAAAATATTACCTCATTTCTTGATTTTGTTTAGATATCAACGAAGATTAATACCTCATGACAGAAAAATAAGTTATGTAAATAATGATAATTATGCCCATGACAGGTCGAATTCCAAAAAATTCCTTTCTTAAAATATGTGACCACTACAGAGACCTTACTCTTTAAAATTATACTTCATTTATCTATAACAGTTCGATATCAAAGGAGATAGGTAGCTCATGACTAAAAAATGCGTTGTACAAATATTGATACTTTTGCCCCTTAAGCGTTTAGTTCCGAAAAATTATTTTGTTAAAATATGATTTGACCAAAATTGAGACCTTAATCTCTAAAATAATAGCTCATTTCTCAATTTCGATTAGATATCAAGGAAGATAAATAGCTCATGACAAAAAAATTTGCTATGGTAATAATTATAATTTTGTCCTTTAAGGGTAGAATTCCAAAAAATTCCTTTCTTAAAGTATGATGTGACCACAGCGGAGACCTTAATCTTTAAAATGATACCTCATTTATCTTTATCTGTTAGACATAATGGAGATAAATGGCTCATGACACAAAAATGCATTGTAAAAATATTGATACTTTTGCCCTTTAAGGGTAGAATTCCACAATATTTCTGTCTTAATATATGATGTCACCAAAGTGGTGACCTTAATCTTTAAAATAATATTTAATGATTTCAGTTAGGTATCCAGGGAGATAAATGGCTCATGACACAAAAAGCATAATTTTTAGGAATATTGATATTTTTGGCCTTTAAGGGTTGAATTTGAAAAAAATTACTTTCTTAAAATATGATCAAAGCAGATACCTTCTTTAAAATAATACCTCATTTATAGATTTTGTTAGGTGTGAAAGGAGATACTGGCTTGCGACAAAAAACATCTTACAGAAATAATATATATGATTATGGACAGCTGATTAATGTATTCTCAAGGAAAAAAAAATTCTGAAATCTGTAGACAATGTTTATGGCTATGCAGAAAAAGAATGTAATTTAAATGTGATGTAGCACATGCAATGGCAATTTCCATATACACCTATTTTTAACCAACTTCAAAAAAGGGTGGTTATCGATACGATTGTTTTATCTCTTTGTATGTATCTTCAGTGCTATCTTCACCAACTGTGAACTGATTTAATTTTTTTTTTAAATTGCATGTGTTTTTACCTGGAAAGTTGTGGGGTAGTTTTGATTTCTTCATTCTATATGTATATTTTTTTTAAATGCTGATTCTTAGGTTTGCAGGACTTTGAAAATTTTTAATTTACCCTGATTGAATAAAGCGGAGGTGGTGTCATAACTACTCATCTCATGCAGGTGTACTATGGTCTAGTAGGGTTTTGTTAGCAAGATGAGGATTGTAAACAGTTTGAGATGCCTTTCCTTTTCCTGGTTTTATAAATAAGACATTCTTTACATCATGGCTACACAGGCTAATCAAAATCACAGAAAGTTTGATATCTTCCCCAACCAATGTCACGGATTCGCTTGAAGAGGCCATCTCTAGCTGTTGTGATAATTAAAATATCGGCATCCTCCACCGCTTGCCATGGATCAATTTTGAATTGTCTAATTTTCCATTAGCTTATGTAACAACCGGCTCTTGTTTTTTTGAGTTTGCAAGAAAACTCTGCTGTCAGACAGCGGGTACTGTTGATTCACCAAATGATTTCTCTGGGTTCTTCTCAATCGTTCTGTGCATTTGGTACTTTCGCGAGCTTCGTTGGGTAGCCATCAAAAAGGACAATGACAATGGCATGTCATTTGTAGTTTGACTTAATATATAAGATATAACTGCTGCAAATTTCTGCATATGGCCAACCGTGATGCCATTTGACCATTACAAAAACCCACCGTTGATGACATATTTTGTTTTGTGCAAGTCCACATGTTCATTTGACATAAAAGCTTGTACAAGCTAGAGTTTGTTCCTTTCCTCATCCCATGCTCACCAGAGAGAGAGAGAGAGGGGGGGGGGGGTTAAGGGCTGAGTTCATAACTCGAAAACTCTTCGCAGCTATTCGTCTGAATGTTTCAAGATGGTCATTCAATAGAAAAGTGTGATTGGATTGATGACTACTGCCCTGCCTTCTATCTGAATAGAGCTTTTCATGATCACAAATGGCTGCATGCACTCTTTCGATTCGTTTGATTTTTCAGCATGAAAATTACCACCAACATTGTGTTGTATACATTTTAAGCACATCTCCTTGGACAATTGGCAATTGTTCCTCTCATCTGGTACAACACTTGTACTTGGTGACATTAGGTCAGTGGTTTCTGGAAAAGGAGGATGCTCGTTGAACCAGTTCAGCAACTTCAGCGGTTCTCACTTTTGCTTAGCATCTCTGCTGTCAGTATGTTGTTCTGACATTTCTAGTTCCATTCCCGTAAAGTGCTCAATGTTTTGACTCTCATTATGCAGTGCTGTCATCCCTTGTGTCCATATTGTCACAACACCTGCAGTTACTCCACAGCTATGAGTGAGACCATCGCTTGTCTTCACTGACTTCATTAGAATTTGTTCAATAACCGTATCTCTCCAGGTGACACATTTCAGTTTCTCAACCTTACAAATGGAACAACATCCTCCAGTGATGAAATACTCATATTCTGCAGATGGCATTGCAGTTTTCTAGGTATACATGTCCTGGATGTAAGGATGTTGCGAGGTTAATACTTACTTCTGCTGTTTAATATGGCCCGTTATGCATTCTGGATTTAAACAAAAAATTACGAACGATAGCTGCCTCGCTGCTGTTTAGTACAAAACATTATTTTGATAAATTTTGTTCAATACTCATTAAATAATTCTTCTCTCATTTTTCCAACATTCCAATGTGTATTTTTATTTAGATTTGAATTTTAAATGTCATATTTATTAATAATTTCACACCAATATGAAATTCTTTTCTTCTTCTCCTCTTTTTTAATTACAGGTCCACTTTTCTTGTCTCATTTAAGACTGATGCTATGTGGTTTGGAATTGATGCAGCTATGATTTTCATCATATGGACAGTTTGTTTGCTATGGTGAGTTAGAAGAATATAAAAGTTATTAGGTAATGAAGAAAGTAATTTTAATTTATAAAATTTTGTGCTTGTAAATCATATATTAAATTTTTCATTCTTTTTTTCAGCCTATTCAGATCGAAACAATCGTATCGCATAGCTGCCCCGTTACTGTTATTTTTTGTTCTTGCTATTCTGATAGCAGCACTGTTTGAGTCCTTCCTCGGAGACTCGTGGATTACTGGTTTGAAGGATTTCATAGCAGTAGAATGGAACTACATGCTAGATTTTAAGGTAATGATTTGCAGAACATAAATGTTAAATGACATTTCTGAAATCTTACAGTATAATTATATCAAACCAGATATGAAAATTGACACAAACAAAAGGAAATGATTTAAGGAAAAAGGAGAAAGAAAGTAAATCATTTACTTACCAAAGTTGGAGGTAAGAGGACCATGATGACAAACACAAATCCAGTTTATAACATTTTCAGAAGACCCTTTAAATATATGATGGTGATAAGACATGTTAAAATTGACAAGTGTACACTACGTGTAAACATCCAGTTCTAAGATTTGTATTTTAACAATCACCTGCCTTCACCTTTTCTCCAGATTCTAGTTTAAATTGAAACTTAATGATTTTTCCTCATCCAGGCAATTGCTCATTAATTTATGATAAAGATTTCTCTTATTAAGAGCAATGATAGAATGTTAAAGCTGAAGACTTTTCTTTCTCTCCACATCACTTACTTTCCCTTAAATACAATCTTTGCAGGTTTGCTGCTGGATTGTGTTGATCAAAGACAAGCTTTCATGGCCTATTCTGTCACCATGTTTAGGCCTAATTATCATGCTGTGACTAATACAGATGTTACTCCAGTATTCATAGTGAGAGAATCAGTTCTTAATGGAGATGGTGGCAGAGTACACTGTGGAAAGCTGGTGTTTCATAAATACAATCCAGCAGCAAACCAATGAAGCTAATATTTCAGCAACTTGCCAGGAAAGCCTTTGTTCATACTTTCCCTTCTTTGACCCACCCATTTTCCTCCTTTCCCTCCATCATATTTCATTGTGATTCTAACTATCCTGATGTGAACTATGCCTATATTTGTGACTCAGTACTGACCACCATAAAATGTTTTCAATAATGGCTTCATTATCTTTCATCTTTTAAAACTGCTTTTAGCCTCCTTGATTCATATAAATTTTATTTTTAATGGCTTCATATTAGTAGAACTGTTTAATTGTACCTCTACTACATGAAAAGCTATCCATCCTTAATGTTTATATTGTTTAGTGGGATGACATGAAGATTAAAATGGAATTATTAATTTTAGACTTAGTTTATGGCCAATTCACTGAAGTTATCTAATGAGAAACTGTAACAGTTACCCGTTTCTGGGCTCGGATACTCATTTTGTAATGACGCAAAAACTAGTTCAAATTTATCCTTTTCAGTTGGCCTATTTTCTTTTCAACCTAGTAATTTCTTGAATGATTTACTTATGTGTAATTTAAAACTTGGTTTCTTTTTAAAAATTCAGGTCTCCCATTGGTGGAAGGCACAAAATTTTTTTATACAATTGATACACTGGGAAAGCCTTCATTTTTATTTTAGTTTTGCAACATATTAAATCTCTGTATTGTTTTTCTGTTTCAGCTATGGTATAATGCCTTTATCCAAATATTTTTCTCAACACACCTTGGCTTTGGGAATATCAGCACTCATGCGGGAAGGCTTTATTCTAAACACAGTGTACTTCGGTAAGAAATTGTTTGGGTGTGTATGTGTTTTCTTTACTTGTAACAAAAAAATTGATAGTTAACTATTAATTAAGAAGTTTTTTTTAGCAAGATGAATGTAATTCAACTTCGAAAAATGTAAATTCAACCAAGGTGAGGGCTAGGTTGTACACCTTTACAGTCTTTCAAGTGTGCACCTGTTCCAGTTTAGTCAGGGGTTTGGTTAAAAAAAAGTGGTATTTGGCGTATCTCTTACATCAGTTCATTGCAAGGCAATCATCTTTGGCAAACTTCCTCTCTTACCACAGTAAATTTGTAAATGGGAAAAAAATAATGGATGGATAAAACAATTTGTGAATTTGGAATGAAATATAAATTGCAAAATCTAATACTTGTAACTCTTACAGACACAGTTTGAGAAGTAAAATTTATGGGCGAAATCTCAAAACCCATCAAGATAAATAATGGTATGCAGGAAGGTGATGGTTTGTCACCCATTTTGTTCTTAGAGAAATTTGTAAGAATTTGGAATAATAAATTGAACGAACACACAATTTCACCAATAATTTTGGGAAGAAAAAACAAACGTGCTGAAATTAATTGCCTGGCATTTGCTGACGACTTTCTTATACTTTCAGAGAACATTACAATTGCAAAAACACAAACCAGTCTCTTGGAATCAATAACGAATGAAACAGGAGGTTTGAGAATTTTGGTAGAAAAAACTAAATTTAATACAAACATTAAAAATGCTCTAAAATTTTTAATGGCGGATATTGGAGGAATAGAGAAAGTAAAGAAATTTAAATATCTGGGTGAAATAATTCAAGAAAATGGATTAGATAAATCCACCACTGAAGAAAGGATACACAGGATGGAAAGAGCATATGGTATCACTAAAAAATTTTATAACTAAAAGTGCTTGTCTAAAAATCCTATTATATAAAACGCTAATGTGGCGTCTGCATGCGTCGTCTATAGCTGCTTCACCTATTGGCTAAAGAACGGCCAATCATCAACCACCATATTACATTCGTACCACCATCTTGCTTTTCGTTTATTTACAGCTAGATGCAGAAATTTATATAAGGAGAAGAAGATTCAATATTTAAGCTATTTTATCAGTTAGACACAGAAATTCATGTAAGGAGAAGGGGATTCAATATTGACGCTATCCGTATCAGTTATCAAAACTAGGTTAAATCATAACCTAAGAATTTTTTTGGCAGACGATAAGACACAATGAAGTTTATTAAAAACTAAGAGAAACGTACGTAATCGCACAATGTATCAGTCAAATAAATAACAGTTATCCGTTTTCGAAATTATAAAAATGCATTTATTTAAATAAAATATAACCAAATATTCTGATAATCTAACCAGAATAAGGTACTCATATCACGAAAGATATAACTAAAAACGATTTCAATTTATAATTCGCAATTCAACAAAGATATTCTTGCAGCCAAATAGCGGTGAGCAGAGATAGAAAATTAATGCGAGGCAATCATACATTACTAAGCTTTGTTACTAAGTTACAGCTGGTACGTTCGTTTAAATTTACATGTTGCTTTTTGTTTATTTATGACAACTAGATGCAAAAATTAATGCAAGGAGAAGAGTATGCCATGTTTGCATTATTTTATCTGTACCAGTTATAAGAATGAGGTTAAAACATAACCTAAGAATGTTTTTGGCAGATGATAAACAATGAAGTTAATTAAAAACTCTAAAAAAGTTTACACCATATTTACGAATCATGAAATGTATCACCGAGATAAATGACAGTTATCCGTTTTTGATATTATACTTTCCGTCATTAAAGTAAAATGTATTTATTTAAATAAATCATGGTCAAATACTCCGATAATCTAACCACAGTATGGTACTCATATCACGATGATTTAATTAAAAATGGTCGATATTCGCTTTTTTCATGCAATCTTTTCCAGAATAAATTCAGACTACCACCATAGGTGCTGCCTGTCTTTATTCATATGAGGGCAATAAAAGCTATGATTTTCGAATGCAATGTTAATGTAGATTGGGGCTAAGTTGACCAGAATCGCAACTGACACATTTTGTTACACCATAATTCGCTCTGAAATGAGTTTTACAAACCATTTAAACTGTTTTCATAAGCGCCATGTTACTGGAAGTATTATTTATTACGGGGGAAAGAAGTTTCATATTTATCATGCTGAATTTATTTATTTTATTATTTATTATTATTACTCCGCGATTCACTAAAAGTGTGTGGCGGAGGGTGCATTGCACCTATCGAAAGGGGTTATGGTTTGGAAGGGTTATAAGGGATATGGCAGGAGGCGCCCATGGGCTGTTGTGTTGAACCTGGACCAGGAATAAAACTGATATTACATTGACAGCAAAAGTTTTTGTGGGATTCCTAATTTGTTTTCAATTTTATTGGTTCTATACTTCCATCGTCAATAATTCAGTAGAAGTTACTACTGTATCGCTACGTGAACTGCAAATGAAATATATAGAACATTAAAAAATCCAGGCCATTAGCATTATGTAATAACAATTCCATATAATTAACCAACTAAAAAAAATGAACTGCCAGGATATTGCATTCAAACCGTCATTTTTGACGGGCTCGAAGCTAGTCTTAAAATAAGGCACTACAGCACTGTTGTGAAACCAGAATGTCTATATGCTAGTGAATGCCTAGTGTTGAACTATAGATTGGATAAACTGGAATTACCAGAAAGAAGAATCATGAGAAAAATTTTAGGTCCACAGAACAATGGAAATATACTAGAACATAGAAAATATAACAGACTCAAAAGGACATATCTACAGAACGAATGATAACAGACTAACAAAAAAGATATTGTAAGGACAAAAGCCACACCAGGAGGTGTAGTATCGCTTTAGTGCCTTAACAAACAGTTCACTTGAATTAAGAGTTCTGTGGAATTTTGACTAAATAATTTTAAACTGACCATGTAGCCCTTTTGGATCTCAACTGAAATGCTTAGATGTCGCCACTAAATTTGTTCAAACCACAAACTTAGAAAAGGTTTCAAGTCTACAATGAAATCACAAGTCCACTTTGTTCGGAAAATTTTGAAGTTTATTTTTAAAAAATCGCAAGTTCAAAATTAGCATTGTACAGTTGAGTAGGCGATCGAACAAACGTTTCCAAAACATTGCAGATTGTGGAGAGAAAATTTACCGAACTCCCCTTTGAAAATTTTAAAGTTCTAAGTAGATATTATATTCTCAGATTACCACACTGATGTTCCAACATGGCCGCTGAGACGTGCCAACTTTCAGCCTCCAGTTCCGACACAAACTAACGCAGGTTTACTCACATAGCGCTCCCGAGGTAAAGACAAGATGAAACCGAAAGAAAGAAAGCCTACATATTACGAAGTTACTACTTTGAACATCACTGAGAAAATCATGCACGGAGCTGCGCGATTTCTTTCCGGTGTACGAGTGAGACAACATGAGATTACTGCACGATCTTTTATATTCTCCACAGAGCCTATGACCTTGGCAAATCTTTCTTTAATATCTCCAAAAGTACAAATTAGTTTAACTCAAAATTTTTACAGGGACTTTCTATTGTCATGTTCTATCTGTTTTAATTTAATTTATTATTCCAAAGGGTTTCTATAGTCTTAAAACTAAAGTCATCACATGACCAATTTAGGGGAATTTTTACATGCTTCAACAACAATCTGCAACAATCTATTTTTCAAAAACATAATTACCAGACAAATGCTTAAACTTTTCACCAAAACCATTATATATTCGTAATTGTTTTAATTTGGGCTATCTACTGATATAAATTTCAAATTAATATTCCTTTTAATTAAAAAGTTCATTTTTTTCTCTTAATTAAAACTAGTAATTAAACTTTGTCAAATTATTTAATTTTACTACCAAAATACCGGGAACAATGCTGACTATAGCTGGTGATAAAAGATCAGATGTAACTTTACGCAATTTAAAGATATTTCCAACCTTAGATTTTTACTTTTCTGATCACGTGTTTCAAATTCTTGTATCCTCTCCAGTAACATACTTGCCATCTCTATTGTGGTTTAAATAATTATCTATGCTAATGCTAGAGTAGTCCCCTTTCACCATAGAACAACATGCTAGAACATATTTGCAAATATCATATACTGTTGAGGTAGATCATTACTTTGGCGTTCCTATAAGATCTTAACTTTGAGTGTTTGTGAAACAGCATCACAAAAAAATCAGCAGGTTAATGAACAATTCAAATAACTCATTTTTTGCTTGTGTATCTCCCCCCATAGTACTATCAATATAAAAACTGTCCTATCCGGAAACATGGTGTATAATTAACAGTACTAATCATTCTGCACTATCCAGATTTTAAACGGAATATTGACCTATCCTTGGCACTCATCATAACCCCCTCCTGTGGCTTGAACCTTACTTCCAAGGTCCAGATTATCCTTTTGATACCACCATCTGCTCCATCAACTAAAATTCTGTGCATTTATGCTCTCTCAACTTTAGTTTTGGTTAGTGATAGGTTGCTTTCTTAGTGTTATTCACTGTTTCTACTGAGTGAAATTGATCAAATTAATCTTGAACAAATATATTTAGTTAATGTTCATTGTAGAATCTGATATATTTTATTTTTAAATTATAAAAAGAATTTTCTGAGTTACCTGCAAGAATGAAGAGTAAATGGTATTGGGAAAGAGAAATGCTGCAAAATAACAAATTTCCTAGTCGGCCAATTTGACACACTAAATCCATGTATGAATATCGCATCAGATTTCATTTCACCTCTGTTAATGTCATTATTTGACTGAATTGTCTAGAATTTTGCTATATAATTTGTAATACACATGTCATAATATTGCTTTTAGACTATCCACTTTACAAATTCATGTTTCAGAACATCGGTCCTGCAGGTGTTACTGTCACTGCTTATGGGCATTGCAGTTATTCTGGTGGCAGTCATATGGCAGGGACAATTACAGGCAGCTGGCCACAATCTTCCCAGTGAACCTTTGCTACCCGAGGTTTGGTTTCTAACTCTTGTCTACAATGCTGCTGTTAATGTCTTCAGTCAAACTGAACAGATCTGGGCAACATTCATCTTCCTCATGATTGTTGGTTCTAGTCTTGTGTCTCTGGTAAGTAATCTGTCAACAACATGTGCTGCATTATTCTGCAACTTTAACTGAGAAGCATATTATTATTATTTCATATTTTCATATTGCTGTACAACAAACAAGCCATTTCATATCATATTCATGTAGAATTGAAACAGAGTTGTGAAACTTATTTTCCACGACTTTTTCCTAACACTTGTTATTTATAAGAAACTTGCGATTTACATTATATTTCTCAAGGCAAATGGCATATATTTTCCAAGAGAAATTCAAAACTACCACCATTCTGGAAGACTGTTACAATTACACTCATCATGGTTGTCACATCACATTTCTAACAAATGTTCAGTCAAAACAAGGATCCAATTGGCCATGAGGACACTGTAGTACAAGGATTATTTTATGTTGTATCAAAAGCATTGCTATTACAATAATCAGAAATGCAAACAACAATATTAAAAAATAACAGAACAAAAAAGAAAAAAGTTTACCAATCAATTCATATTGTAGACTACCATGTTTGCAACTTGGACAGCACTGTCACTGCCATTAATGAGGTCTTCCGAAGTTCCGGTTGTTAGGTACTGTGGGATGCCGGATGGTCTGTTCTGCCCATATTCACACATAGTATATGTATCTTCGAAATAATGTCTTCTTAATAAATTATCTTGTCCTGCCTACACCAATTTTCAGCCTTTTTAGTGTCCTTATATGTTCTCCAGTTAGGATTGCCACTCGGGGGTAGCACCCCTATAATGGTAACCATTGATCTACATGAATCAATCTCTCACTACAGGTTGAGATGGGCAACTTTCTGCAGTACATCTAATGCAGCTGTTGTCCTCGATAAACTTTTCCTAGATTTAAGGCTTTTTATGGTGAATAACAGATGCATCGCATTTTGAAAAATCTTGTTTCTTTTTAACTTTGCAGCCATGTCCCATCTTTTATCAAGGGGAGTGTACATTTTTTCAATTGGCGTGGCACTGAGACAACCTCTAATAGTTCTGCAGGTTTCATGTAGTGAAGATTTTGAAAAAAAATAAAAAAAGGGACAGTTAATCAGAAATGGGAGGGTCTAAACTGCAGAATGAGCTTAACAACACAATTAGAAACGAGCAGACCAAAAAATTTGAAATTCATCCTGAGGATATTGTGAAGGAACTAAGAAAGTTGAAAAAACACAAAGGGACTGATCTAGATAATATTAATACAGCTGTCTTAAAGATAGCAGGATGTGACATTGTACCTTATCTTGAAATATTATTTAAATTGAGTCTGGATACTTGTCGCTTACCAAGGACGGGAAACGTGTGACTGTAATGCCGGTACATAAAAGAGGGATGAGAAATAGTAAAAAATTAAGGGCCATCAGTTTGACATCAGTGGTAGGTAAATTAATGGAGAGATTGATATACAACCACATCAGGAATATATGTGAGAAATGTAAATGTTTTTCAGATAGGCAACATTGCTTTAGGCAAGGATATTCATGCGAACCTCAATTGATGAGACATATGCTTTATATTTCCGATGAAATGAGCAAGGCAGGCAAAATTAATAGGGTAGCACTAGATCTTTTGAAGCATTTGACAGAGTGAGCCATAAAATGGTAGTTAATAAGGTAAAAACTATTGGAGTGGATGAGAAAGCGGTTTTTGCTGGGTAGAAGAATTTTTAAAAGGTAGGGAACAAAAACTTAGGGTAGGAAATGCAATATCAAAAGAAGTGGAAGCAAATATGGGAGTGCCACAGAGTAGCATAATGGGATAATTGCTGTTCATTATTCTAATGAATAATTAATTGTTTTCATCATTTATTATCAGAAATTAGATTGTTTGCAGATTACATAATGCTACATAAAAGGATCAAAATGATGGAGGACTGTAAACAGCTGCGATCTGTAAACAATATCTAGTTGGGTTGGTAAACATGGGACAAATATAAATGCAAAGAAAAGTCAGTTTATTAGATACACAGATAAAAAACTAAGGGTTGATTATGATTATAAAGTGGGGAAAGAATTGTGTGTTGAAGTCTTGAAATGTAAATATCTTGGCATTACATTTGATGGCAAGCTTAAATGGGCGTGATGAGGTGAAGTAAGGGAATTGGGTTACAAAACTTTAGGCAGACCATTACTCAAATATGGTGGTGTAACTGAGCGTGGTGGTGTAACGGATAGCGTTCTGGCCTCGCATTCGGGAGGACGGCGGTTCAAATCCCCGTCCGGGCATCCAGATTTGGGTTTTCCATGGTTTCCCCAAATCACTCCAGGTGAATGCCGGGATGCTTCCTTCAAAAGGCCATGGCCGAATTCCTTCCCATTCCTTGCCCCCATCCTTTCCCGTCTCTAAAGACCACGTTGTTAAAAAGGGACGTTAAACTGTTGGAAAAAAAAAAATGGTGGTGTCGTAAGGGACCCACATTTTAAATATCAAATACAGGAGTTGGAGAGTGTGCAGAGAAGGGCTGCTAGATTTGTTTCTGGAAATTACCATAGAGCACAATCAGTAACAGATATGATAAGAGTTCATCGGGGTTCATTGGAAGACAGGAGGAGGGTGAAGAGTGTCACAGGGGTGAAAGGTGTACAAGGTGTATATTGGTGATGAGGCATGGAAAGATATTGGTGTAAGAATTAAAAGTAATGCATGGAAGGGAAAAGATGACTATGACCGCAAGCTGGCACTCGATTTAGGTTCAAGGGTGTAGGAAGGTATTCTTTTTTTAGGTAGGGGGGTCAGGTAGATTGGAATAAGTTACCAAGGGAAATGATGAATAATTTACCAAAAACATTGAAAGAATTTAAAGTTGAAATTTGCAGAGGGCAAATGTAGATGGTTGCAGAAAAGGGGAAAGATGGGTGTGTAGGGAAATTGCCACTGGAGCGTCCGCTCCATAACAATTAAATTGTAAATTGGACAATGTGGAGTATTATAGAGATTCACTTAATAATATTTCTCAAATATTTCAGGGAGATATGTATACTGATCATTGGCGGTGATTTTAATCTGTTGTTGGTTAAGTGGGACACAACTGCAACCTAGAATCATTTGCGGAAAATTCTCTTGAATAGATGGTTGAAGAACCAACACTGTATTATAAAGATACCTTGTCCATAATGGCTCTTTTTCTTACAAGCAATCTGGATATTGTAGATACACATTGTACAGAAGGTTTAAGTGATCATAAAGTGGTTGTTGTAACTTTGAAATATAGTCTGGTGTTCAAATGTGATAAACTTGTTTATTGCTTCAACAAGGCAAACAATATGGGTATGGTTCATCACTTGATAGAAAATTGTGAAACCTACACACCAGATACAAATTTCGAGAAAATTTGGTATAATTTGGATGGATATACGTAAGTTTGTTAAGGTTAACAACTTTCTGTGGCTCATTTGGGAAGTGAAACGTTTGCTGAAGAAGCAAAGGTATTCGTGGGCCATGGTAAAGAAATCTGAGAACTTATTTTATCACATTAAATTAGTTCAATTGCTTTTAAAGAATTCCAAGTCGGTAATTTATCTGAAGATCTGATTACTAATCCAAAAAAGTTCTGATTGTATATCAAACTAATATGAGGCTCTGGTAAGGTTAAGCCATCACCGATCAGTGAAAATGTGGAGTTATCAAAAACTAGTATTACGAAAGCAGAAATTTTGAATAGTATTTTTAACAAAGCTTTCACAACTGAAATCCTGACATTTATGAATTTTACCGACAAAATTATGAAAGATCTTGCTATTGATATTGGGAGAGTAACGAAACTGCTTAAACATAAAAACTGATAACTGCAAAATAGCCCACAGCATCACCTGTCATATTCCCTTCCAATGCATAAACTATTAAACATTAGGATAAGTCTAATGCACCCTCCGCCACCCACTTTTAGTGAATCACAGAGTAATAATAATAGTATGACTGATTCCTAATTGGATCTCATTCAACATGCAATAAGAAGCCCTTCTGGTCTTAGTACTGTTCCTTTTTTCAAGTAATTTGTCATTTTTGTAAGGTGCTCTAATATAACTAGTGATTTCACAGTAGATCTCATCTTTATTTAAGTATTACTTAGCACATGCAGAACTTTTTATTTGCGTGGAAAACTGTAGTGATTGTGTGTGTGTGGGTTGTTGGTTTTTTTTTTTAATTGCAGTTTATTTGTACTATTTCTATGGTGAATTTACGTCTCATTGATCTCAACCAATACATGCAGGTGAATTAAGTTTGAAACTAAGTGATACAATGTTCACATAAACTATTATGGTGTAGGACTTTTATTCCTCTTCCCTGAAACCTTAAGTTATAGAGATATAAGGAGATCCTGTTTTTTTTCCATTGAAATATTGGGAATAGGCATCTGATCTGAGGAAATGAAATTATGACTAATGAAGTTAATGAAACTTAAATCATTTACAAGAACTTCATGAATGACTGAGAGTATAACCGTATAATAAATTCACAAGATGAATGCAGCTGCTATGAGAGACTGTTATTGTTTATTGAAATTCCGTAATAGCTCCTTAGTGATTTGAAACAATCACATAATTGTTTAATTTATTTAAATGCACTGGAGCACATGACCCAGTGGCAATTTCCCCACATGCACAAATTTCACCCCTTTCTTGTACCAGTCTACCTTTTTTTTAATTTGTAGCTTATTTGTACTATTTCTATGATGAATTAAGTTTCATTGATTTTGACCAATACACGCAGTGTGAATTAAGTTTTGAAGCTGCCTATGTATGTTACAGATACTTTAAATAATATTTAACAAGTTTTACCCATTTCTTTGTTCAGTTTCAGCATTTAATTCACCACCTGCAGCTTCCTTGTTGAAAGAAAAGGGGGGGGGGGAAATCTGCACCTTTCAAGGATTATTTTAACTTGTATTTTACATTATGCCTACATTTTATGTGAAAAATATTACTGATGTTTCAGTGTGCTGTTGTATACACACTGCTTAGTGGTATCATAGTGGAAGCAAAGAGCCGCTGCCATTGGTGGGTTGTCATTCTATCAGTTTTCGGGCTAAGCTGTGTTGCTGGAATTGCATGCCTTTTGCCGGTAAGAGAATTTCTGAAAAATATCTGTAATATATCATCTCTTTACAAACTAATTTTTTTGCTTATTTTAAGATAATGTAAATATCAAAGGGCTTCAAATTATTATAGCATAATTAAATTATTGGTGTTGTTGGCATGACACAAGTCAAACAGTTTGATTACCGAAGCAACTTTATATGGTACCAGTAAATCATAATGATGGTTTTGACAGTTACATTCAGACATTGTGGTAGTGGAAAGGGTTTGGGGCAAATAACAGTACAAATTCAAATGTTAATTATGGAAAGAAACTGATCAAAATCAAAACAAAAGAGGCATGTAAAAGAAATGAAAAATTATTTTAGAAAGGTAAAATATAAATAAAAAAATTGAACCTAAATTAAATTTTAGCAGGCATATGCTTTAACGCAATGAAATTGTGGATGTTATTGTGTACACTTGTTTGTCTTTTTGTGTTACTCTTTCCCAGCTCTCATAAATTTTGTGTCTTATCCTTAATGGGCATGAATACAAAAGACACTGAAATTTACAGGTCTTAGTCTTTCATCAAATAGAACATTGTGGAGGGTGATACTGTTAGGAGATTGCCTCTACAATGTTCTGCCTGTTGATGAAAGGCTAATATCCGAAAATATCAATGTCTTTTGTGTTCTTGTATTTTACATGTGTTCACACTGCTCAGCCATCATGTAAAAGGTAAACGGTGGCTAATTTCCCTAACCTAATTTGTAATTCCTTTTCATTACTTAGTGCCTATTATTTTATTCTACTATAATAGCAAGTGATGGGTATACAGGGATAAGTGTTACTTAAGACTGAGGCCTGGGTTTTTCCGGTATCCAGAATATGTTGATTGGCCAATTCTGATCTTAGAAGTTCAGATGGCGACATGGTTTTGGGCTAATGTGTAACAGTTACTGAGATCACAAGAGTATTGGTTATCAACAGGGTGATAACAGTTTTGAGAGTAAATTGTTTTCCCGCCACTGGGTGTGGTGGGTGAGCAATTAATGCTCTGACTTCACCTTCAGGAGTACGCCTGTTTGAATTCCCATCTGGGCATCCTGAT
Organism: Vandiemenella viatica; assembly: GCA_031002005.1. NCBI lineage: Eukaryota > Metazoa > Arthropoda > Insecta > Orthoptera > Morabidae > Vandiemenella > Vandiemenella viatica. Next base: position 176,527,500 of record JARYHS010011408.1, read on the forward strand.
TTTGGTTTTCCATGGTTTCCCCAAATCACTCTTTTCTTCAAAAGGCCATGGCCTAATTCCTTGTCCCCAGTCCCATCCCGCATCTAATGACTGCAACGAGGCGTATAGCTGTTGTAGGTCTCAGAAGAATGTTTGCCTGTGACCATTCATTCTGATGAATAACTGCTTTGTGATGAGGCCATTATAAGAACACTGGAAATGGAGACAGGAGAGCTGGTAATACAGGTAAGCTGGGAGGTGGAGGTCACACAGATCGCGTGCATGGCCTACGATGGGGTAGGTTTCACCATTGGTAGGGTTACAATAGGATGAACAAGTGTGGATGCAACCTACACATTTTGTAACGCGGCATGTAACGGGGGAAGGATTTATAGGGCGGTTTGGGAGCATTAAAGGGTTGGTATTTGTGAACCAGTTTTTTAGTTTTGTGGCCTGCTGAAAGTGAAACAGGGTGTTATGAAAAGGATAGTGGGGAGAATGTCTACCACCTGTCAGAGACAAGTGCTTGATGGAGGGTTATACTATGTAGCACTCTTCATTGAACTGTTGCCTTGCCCTGATACCTTACAGGTTCTATCTTAATGTTACCCCCCCAACATATAAGGGTATGTGCATTAAATAAAAACAGTGTAGACTTCCTGATTTGAAAACTGATATATTGTAAAAAAAGTTCCATTACAAAAATCGGTACCAGTGAATTCAGAAAAGCATCCAACTTTGATCCAAATTTAACAAATGATCACACAGTAAGCAGCTTCCATCTAATGCCCAGATGAAAGTAAAACTTATAAGTTCATTGCAAAGGGAGTGGCGGGTTGGTCAATATTGCCAAGAAATTTTTCCTAAAACGTGTTACACATGTCCGCACTCATGGCACATACCAGAGTTGATGATTGTGATGAGAGAAAACATGTAAGGCAGACACAAAAATAGATATTTCTGTATTAATCTTCATGCACTAGAGAAATGAGCCATTTGTTTCCGGATGTGTGTGCACAGAACGTTGCCCCATGACCCGAGTCATGGGATAATGACCCCATGACTCGAGTCATGGGGTAACATACTGTGTGCACATACATCTGGGAACAAATGGCTCATTTCTCTACTACATGAAGATGGTTAACACTTTCGCGACCGAGCCCGTGCATAGGTCGGGTAACAAGACTGTTTTGAAAAGACTGCGCCTGAGCATAGGTCGGGTGACTGTTTCTCGGAACTCACATGCCGGTTTCCTACCCGCAAGCGGGCCGGCTACTGTACGAGAGCTGCATGTAACATCTGTCTATATTCTCCTTAATTGGTGCTACTCTCTCTGATGTGCTTATGGAATTACTTTGAAAGAAACAGTAAGCGGTACGGACAGCTTGCGCGATTGTGTATTTGCGTCGTCACGAGATTTTAGTTTCTCTCAAATACGTCGAGCTTTTTGAGTGAGCAAGAAATTTTTAAACCTCTAGATGAAGAACTGAATGATTCTGGATTGGAGGGGGAAATTTCTGTGCATGCCAGAATGCCTCAAAATCTTCCACATTGAAGCCAATTACCTGTAAAATAATACAAAAACTGAAAACGCAATTTTTTCGTGCAACAAAAATTATACCATTTGTGTTTGTCATTAACATTGTTGCTACCAACAAAGAGAATTAAAATAAATACCATGTAAAATAAATCTTGAAGATTCTTCTTTCATTATTTGCGTTTCTCTTTAAAATACGTCAAACACAAACATGTCGGTGACATATTAAAGAATGCCATAAATGGCTTGTTTTCTGGGCTAAGAATCTACCTAAGCTGCTGGTCATTAACATGTTAATAGTGAAATATTGTATTTGTGTGTCCACCTTACATTTTCTCTCTCATCACAGCCATCAATTTTGGTATGTGATGGGTTAATTTCTCTTTCTTTTATTATTTATATCACCTGAAGTCACTTCCTTTTTCTTTAGTTTCATCAAATTCTATGTAGTATGTTATGATGCAGTGTCAGGATAAAAAACTGAATATTTTACTCAAATATCATTGATGAACTGAGTGATGTAGGTGAGCAGTTGCTCTGACCTTGTATTCTGGATGACACGGGTTCAGATCCCCATCGTGCCATCCAGATTTGGGTTTTTCATGATTTCCCCAAATCACCCCAGACAACTTCTGGGATGGTTGCTTGAATGGCCACAACAAAATTCCTTCCAGCTCCTAGTCCCTTTGTCAATGAAGAATAAAGCTATAATTAAAACAGTAAAATAGTTGTGTTTATAGACAGGAGAGGCCTGTGTCTGATAAATTACATTTAATCAGAAGTTACAACCACGACATAAAGAGTTAAATTACAGTTCACTGTTTAAAAATAAAGAAGGAAGGATAAGAGAGGAAAATGGAAAGTATGAAAACGGCATAAAAAATAAGAAAAAGTTGAAAAGAGAAAGATATAGAAAAACTGAGATAGGAACAAGTGGTACAAAAATAGAAGAAAACAGTTAGGTAACAATTGGCTACCAGTATTTTTACTGCAGAAAAGCTTCTTTAGATTCTAGCTGCATCAAATTTTAATCATCTGGCAACATTTCAGAAGCTGGTAATGCTTCCATTGTGAAGCTACTACTTCAGCATCAATGAAGAGTGCCATACAGAATGTAGTTACCTGTCATCAAAGTATGCTACTTAACTATATTATACTGCAATAAATACAGTGAAAATGTCTTTTATTGTAGAAATTTGTTTGCTACCAAACAACTGAGAGATCTATATATGAAACCTAAGTATTACATTCAGTTCTAGATTGTTAGAATCTGGAATGTTCACAGAGGAAGATACTGAACATTTAATTTCATGTTTCTATGTACTGTGATTTCAGAATAACTTGGAAGTTGTGCATATTCTTGACCATTATGTCTTGGGAAGAATGATTGTTGCTGCAACTGCATTGGAAGTAGTGGGACTTGTTTGGTTTTATGGTAAGATGCACTTATTTTGAAAGCCACAAACACTATATTTTTATGAATAAATTGAGTAATTTCAGTATTTTAATCTTACAGGAAGCTTCAACCTCTATAATGACTTTGAATTTGTCATAGGGGATAAACTAAATCCTTTGTGGAAGTTTTTATGGATGATATTTCCAATCCTTCTGATGGTAAGGCATAAAAATTTGAGGAATGCTGTTACTGTGATGATATGTTTTGTGGATAGTTACAGCCAAATTGAGAAGTTTTTAATAATCTAGCTACAGTAAATTTGAAATAATTATTTCTTTAAAATCTCACTTTTACACACACAGAGAAAGTCAACCAGATATGTATGAAAACAAATAATAAATAAAAACTTTGATTTTTACATATTTTCAAATCTATACTTTGTTTAGAAGATACGTAGAATTATATGGTATTACAGTTCAGCTGTCTCGTTATAGGGTATGGAGATAGCATCTGTGGTGTTGCTTCCTCTTAATGGACCTATGTCTTCAGATGAGATATGGATTTATAGTACTGGATGGTCACTCTATTTTGTGATGTGGATCATTGTCATATCAACAGCAATATATCAAGTGGCAATTCAAGTAGACTACAATTTGAAACATGTAAGTGCTAAACCAATGAATTTTTACATTTTCACCACATTCAAAAGATCATACATTTTCTAAAATAGTAGTCAAATTAGTGAATAATATTGAAAGCAAGGGTAAGCTCATAGTACTTTTATTTAAAAAGCTCTAATAACAGATATTTTTTGCATGCATTCATTGCATTTACTATTGCAGTAACTAACCTTTTCATTTTTGCCTTCTTTTCAATGTGGTGACAAACTGAAATGATGCACAAATTATTGAGAAAAGGGGTAAGAGAGAAAAAGTTATTGTTTTGAAGTATATGTCTTTAATCCTTTAGCACTGGACACTTAAGAAATGAGTTTCTTCCCAAATACAGGCAACAGCAGTGTCAAAGAGCTAACTGTACTTGGGCAGCTATTAATATCTTTTAATATTTCCCAGAACATGAGAATATTTGTTTCACATAACATTTATATTGTATTCCATTCACTTTTCATTAGGGTTCTAATGACCACACATACTACACTTTAACCATATTTAATCAGTCATTTTGATGCCATTTACATGTTATTCATGTATCGTTTCTTACTTCAAGCAGTACACAATCACATTTTTGAGAAATGTACAATTTTTATAAAAATTGTCTTCTGAGCCAATTATTTGGTCCAGCAACCTATACGTGTTCCTCTTACACACAATCTCTCATATACACATTTTCATGGTTCCATCATATTTGCGCTTCTTACATCTTCAATTTTACTCCTCTGTAGTTATTGATTTTTATGGAATTTTCATCGTATTTTAAATTATATTAACAAACCAAGCAAAAGGAAGACTGGGAAGATTTCGCGAAGGTATGGACACAGCGTGCTAAGACCGTTCAGCATTTGAAGAGATCTTAGGACCGTTCAAGGTAGGAGAAATTGGATTAAGAATTCAGGTTGTACAACACCAGAAATATTTACCGGGCATTCAAAGAGGAGCTCTCAGTGTATACCCTTAAAGAATCCAGAAGGGAAGTTAGTCACCCGCAGCCATGGGAACGTGGAACTTCTGGCACACTACTTTTATCAATTACTCGATTCCCAAGAGTCGAAGGAAAGATTACCTGTGGGAGATACAATGCACGTCAATCCTCCATCTGAACCACCTAATTCGCAGCAACTCACTGCTACCATCAAACGCCTCAAGAATAACAAGGCACCTGGAGAAGATGGCATCATTGCGGAAGTACTATCACAGAGTCCTTACACTGAATCCTGGCTGACAGCTGGGATACTGGAAAGATGCCTGATGACTGGAGGACAGCACTAATACACCCACTCCACAAAAAAGGAGACAGAGGTGATGTCAACAACTATCGGGGAATATCGCTGTTACCAGTAGTCTACAAAGTTCTGTCTAGGATTCTACAGGACAATGAGGAGAATCAATGTAACCCTAAAATAGGTGAATATCGGGGAGGATTTTGGTGAAGATGCTCTTTCAGCATTCTGGCCTCACATTCTGGAGGATGCGGGTTCGAATCCCCATCCGGGCATCCAGAATTGGGTTTTCCATGGTTTCCCCAAATCACTCCGGGTGAATGCCGATGTGCTTCCTTCAAAAAGGCCATGGCTAAATTCCTTCCCATTCCTTGTCCCCAGTCCCGTTCCACCTCTAATGACCTCAGCCGTCAACAAGGCATAATGCAATAAGTAAAAAAAAATAAAAAAATCAGCAAGCAGATCTTCAATTTAAAAAAAAAAAAAAAACCAGTTATCCATTTAAAACTGAAGTGTGGACATCACTGTAATATTCGTGGAATTCATGTATGATTCGATTGACCGCCAAACACTCTTCACAGTGCTGCGAGAACGTGGTAGAGATTAGAAAACAAACCCTCATCGAACAAACTTTCACAGAGACCTCTTCCAAAGTTAAATTTGGAGGAGAACTGTCCTGGAGTTTCAAGATCACAACTGGAGTAAGACAAGGAGATGTCATCTCATCCATTCTGTTCTATCTGGTGCTCAACGAAGTCATTGGAACCTGGGAACTTGCACTGAACAAAATTGGAATAAAACCAGTCACCATTGGAACCAGAACATGAAAGATCAAAATCAGGAGCCTGGCTTTCACAGATGACATCGCAATCCTAACCAATGACTCTAAGGATGCTGCCATTGCTGTTCAAACCTTACACGAGATATCGTACAAAAAGACCAAGTACTTAAAGAGTCAGTACCCCTGCAAGATTGGAAAAATCAATCAATTCCGGTACCCTGGTAAATGGGTCCACCCCAATGGTAGAGATGGAACCTTCATCTTGGATAGATGTAACAAGCTCAATGCAGTATATCAGCTGTCACAAAATCATTATAACAAGAAGTGTATTTCGAAGATTGCTAAAATCTGTCATTACAAAACTGTTGTCAAACCTCAGTTCTTATGTGCTGTGGTGATGTTGCTGATGAACAGTAAAGGCACCACGGATCATCTGAAAAAAGCTGAAAGACATACCCTGAGGAAAATTCATGGGCCAATAGTGCTCTTGGATGGAACATACAGACTGAAAGTGAACTGCGAATTATTCAAACTGTTGGAAATGGTTAACATCAGCATGCAACATAGGCGGTTAAAGTTTTACAGGCACCTTCTGAGAATGGACAGGCTATCCAAGAAGGTATTCTCACTTATCAAAAGCTATAAGACAGGAAGCATGTCGCTCAATGAGATACAAAAAGATTTGGACTCCGCTGGGATTTCAGACACTGATGTCAGATCGCTCCAAATTTTGTAATGGTCCCCTCCACCAAAAATTACTAAACCTCGGAAACCCATCTCACAGAAGAGAAAGTAAAAATTAAAGGATATTGGGAACAAAGGTGAGCATCAAGAAAGTATTCATAAGCCCTACATAGTGGGCTTGAATCAGTAATAATAATTATCATTAATAAATGCCCCAATGGTTATATTTCAAAACACTTACCTTTGAATTACATGAATTTTTCCTTTCAGTTCTTTCAGGTTTTCCTTTCTATAAGAAACACACATTCTTATCTCTGTCTGCAAGTTTTAAATTTGTAATTTAACTGAGTTTCTAGTCTCACTCTGCAAAGAAAATTTATTAAATGTCATATAAAATTGTTGTATAGAACAATTGATTAATAATTTTCAAAGATTTTTACTGCCAAATACAACTGATCTGATCTAAAAGCTCATTACTTGGAAGCTTTGACATTAATAATCGATGCTTAAGTGGAAAATGACTACCTGGGTCTCTCAATCTCCACGTTTTTTTTTTTTTTTTTTTTCATATCAAATCATTGCAAGTCTATCTGTTTGTAGACCTGTCTTTGTATTTACCTGAGAAATTATGGCACAGTTTAATGATGTAAAATTGATTCTCATTAAACTATCACTGTCATACACAGATGAAGTCAACACGTGTACATTTTGTTACACTGTCACGGGCTTACAGTTTTGTTTTAATATTTTTGATTTGTGAATTGTTCCTACTCATTAAATTCTTGTTCCCATTTTGAATGGTTTTAAATAAGTCACTTATTTTAACAGAAAATCTGCAGTTCTCTGAAGGCAACCCGCAATTGGGGACCTGTTGACACACTGTACCGTCATCAGTGGTTGAGATGGCGTGAATGGAGCAACAAGCCCGGCCAGCCAAGAGATTTTTCTCTGAAACGTCAGGGCACCAAAGACTACACTCATTCTGTTGTGCGCAATGGTTCATCAGCAAATAAGCAACCTGGTTTTGCTAAAAATGCTGCACAAGGCAGGACAGTGACTCATGAACCTTATAGTTTGGAGGTTAGTGGGGTTGATCATGTCTGTTGGCGGAAAGAAGAGGAAAATGGAGTACATTAGTGCATCATTGGCACTTAGCAACAGACCAAAGTCTCAGTGTTCATATAAAAATCAATATACTCAGCCACGGTATGTTGTTACAGTCAACCTTGTGTGTTAATGGAAACTTGTACCTGTACCTGTATCTGCACACTGTCAGAGTGATATCTACCTAAGGACACTAGGTGGATGTATGTTTCAAACCATCAAATTATGAAGGGCTCAGTATTTGTGGCTGAAGTTTTCAGTTGCTCAAGAGTTTGCTACAAAGAATGGCAGCATCTATGGACTATTTTGTGTATGCATCTGTTATTTTTACTGTTAAACAATGCTCCAAATCTAAAATACAGGAAAGAACTATTAAATATAGAGTGCAAACTCTTTAGTTACAGTGCTTTCCAAGGATTATATCTACAAATGAACTTCTTGTAGATTTGATAATCTAGTCACTTTACCGTTCTTCTCAGTATCACATTCCCGTTAATCTATAAATGAGTTGACTGGAAAAGTACCTATTAGATAAAAAATATACAACTGTTTCATATCAAAGTAATCATAATCATAACCATAATTATATTGTGTAAAATACTACTGATCAAAGACCTAAACAGTTCAGAAATTTTGATTTATCTTTTAAAAGTTCAATTGTCAATCAGTTTGTATTATTCATGGATCTCATAACAATGTTTCTCTAATTGTGTTCCTTGCCAAAAGACACAAAAACAAAAATACAAGGGAATCTTAAAGAGAAGTAATTTGGTATATGAAATAAGAATTGAGGATTTATTCACATTGTTGATGATATCTTTCACAACATGACTACAATTTTTGTTGCTCTGATTTGAAAGGTGTCACAGAATGTAAATGTTAATATGTTTCCAAAAGTTTAATGCAGTTACATTATTTATCATTTTGAACTGTGCCACAAAAAATAAAGCTGGTAATAAAACTTTTTTTTGTTCCATGTAATCAGTTTTGTGATATTATACTGTGATAAGTTAATGCTTAGTTTTATGTATAGCAATTTATAATTTGTATATTCATAAAATATTTACATGTCTTTTCATAAAAAAAAAAAAAAAAAATAAATGGCAGCTCTACTCATTGACTTATTATTCCACACCTTAAATATGTTCTCCTTTGCAGAATTCTTTTTAACATGGTTATTATGGTTTATATTAGACAGCAATGGAAAACCATAGCAATTATTTAAGTATTTCTTTTTGTTTTGAAGCCTCAATAAAATTTCAAATTTTGGTACTTTCTGCTACCATCTGTAATATTTTAAACTTGTATGATTATGGATGATAATTAAAATAAGATAGGGAGAAAATAACCCATAACTTACCACAGATGAAAGTAGGAAGACAAGATGAACACTTAAAAAACCACAAAAAAAACTGAACAACTTCACAATATTTCGGTTAAAAACCTTACTTATGTAAGGGGCTAGACATATGGCAGAGGGACAAATGTGACCACATCCTAACTTGCCACATGAATGAAAAACATGGGAGAAACATGACCATGATAAATGTGGAACAAAATCTATGTATGATCAGATGATGCAAAATTAAATTTTAGAAAAATATATATTTTTGATCTGCTATAGGAGTAAATACGTAAATAACCTAGAAAGTTAAAATTTTTTTTATAGATACATACGTTGAAAAATATGAGAAAATTACTGCAAAATTGCAAAATATTGAAAGGTTGAAGCCAATCATGCAGTAAACTTTGGTATGCTCACACCACCTAAACCATGTGACTTGGTCCCTATAACATGAACAAGGTCTAAAACTGAAATATTGTATGTTATCTTGGTTGTCCGGCGCACCCACTTGAAATATTGTATGTTTTTTTTGTTCATCCCATAAGTTTTTCACTCATTCGACTTGGGTGAGTGACAAGTCATTTTCCCTATCCTTTGTCATTTAAAGTTATTAACTGAAATATTGTCAAGTTGTTTATTTCATCTTGCCTTTATCTGTGGTAAGTGACTGGTTATTTTTCCCTATCCTTACTTATTTTCAGTGCCTAACGGCAATTTATTTGTTTCCAATATCCTCATGTAGGTGATATTTAACAGAATATTTGAGTAATTACAATTCAATTTCTCTCTCTCTCTGTGTTTTTTTTTTTTTTTTGGTGTATCGACCACTTTAAATTTTTATGTGCTAGTTACAGTTAGAACATTCACTATGAGTTATATAATTATTTCAATAGTATTTGAGAAAATCCTGTTAAATTGGCAGATATGAACCTTAAACAAAATTTTTGGTTTTAAAATTGCTGAGAATTGGTGAAGGAAAGTTTTATATTACCATTATCCTATTTCAATGATAAGTGATTTAAACACACACACACACACACACACACACACACACACACACACACACACACACACACAGAATGGACAAAACCAGAACACTGCAGCAAGTACTACATTACATTCCCATACGAAAACGAATGCCTGGAAGACCAATTGAAAGATGGAGGGAGACTGTCACAGAGTTAATAATCGATAGGAAGATAATGAGGCAATTTGAGCAATAACTCTGATGATGGTCTACTAAGATTGTAATGCCGTTTCCTAGATGAATTTTATATCTTCACTTGTAAATTCTTCAATCGGAGTACATCAGCAGATTCCTTTGTTCAGTATTTTTTGTATTGGGTTTAAAGTTATGCTAGGTAGTTAATGTGAAAAGACTTTTGGTATTGTAGCAATGCCGTGATATTGAATTGCAATTTCAGTATATTGGTAAAAATTATCACTGTAAAAGAAGTGACAACTAAGTTATGCCATAAAAATTGCATAATGGAAAGATGATGTATGCTAATTTTAAGGATAGTGAAAATTTAAAAGCTGTATGGTTATGACATGTATAGAGTTATTTACTCATAGTGATACTTGTAAGTCCAGAAGTTATACAAATACAAACTGAGGGAATAAAAATTTGAATATGCTGATCACGATTAGTAAAACATGCCTTACCACACTTGTGATACTTGGGTTTTGATAAATTTGAAATCCTATTTATACAATTGGAATGAAAGTATTTTGCAATTTTTTGATAATTACATTCGAGCTCATTTAATATACATTTCTTCCAGATGTAAACCATGTTATACATTTTGTACATAGCTATCATTTCTAAAGAGTTTGCACAAGATAAACATTTTTGACACCAGTACTGACCTGCATACATGTCTCATCCTCCAGAGAGTATGGACATATTTAAAAAATATATATATATTTTAAGAAACATGCATGAAACTTATCACAATAAATAGTACCCCAACAATGGGATCACTACTATCATTGCTGCAAGTTTGCTATAGTTATCATCTTAAAAATAAAAATAACAACAAAGTCTTGCCTCAGTCCTGCATATGCGGAAAAAACGTGAAGAGATTTCTCATGTGTTGTGTTGTGTTGTATTGTATTGTCAATTATTGTTCTTAGTGACAGGAGTGAATTTTTTCTGAGCCAGGGCATTTCTGCTAAAGCCCGGTTTCAACAGAACTTGGTTTATGAAAATACAAATCATTGAGACTGGAAAGCAGTAAAGAATTGTATGGATGATAAGACGCGAATCAATCATATATAATTCATGGATAATTCCAAAAATACTTTGTAAAAACAGGAGATGCAAAATAATAATTAATGCTAAAATAATATAGCAAATATTTTGATATTAATCTTCCATTCTACCAAAAAGATGTAAGACATGAAACTAAGCCAGTTCTTCCACTGACAGTGCACCCAGCCACCTGACGCGGTAAAGTGCACTGTGCTAGGGTGGGCATTGATATGTGGCATAATTCGGTTGGTTGTTTGGATTGCAAGTTTGACTGTATTAAGAAATCATTACACAGACCGCTCTGCCATTCAATCTTGATTCATTCGCTAACCACACATGTATTCCTTTATCACCACCAACAGTTAGTTTAATTAATTGACCATGGATAAGACAGTTTGTAACCTCTTCTCCTACAAATATAGATTCTCACCACATATTATTCAGTCAAACAATGCAACACACTCCACTCTGACCAAAAAATCCCTCACTTCTTCCGGTACCTCTTGTCTGAATTACTTTAACACATTAAGTTGCATTTCCATCACTCTTATACACTGCAAAGCTTGCAGGCATTATACACCTACACTGCACCAGCAGCTTGCTTCCACCTCATGTGCTAACTAGCCTCGGACTTCCTTCAAGAATTATTCCACCGTTTCTTCACCATGTACTTCCACACTGGACAGTCCCCCATGAAAAACTGAGACTTAACAATCTTATTTAAAGAATTTCTTTGGAATTAACACATTTTGCAGTATAAGAGAGACAGATATTACACAAAAAATTTAAATCTGCCAACTGCCTATCCACTTCTATTAAACCTTCTACATATTAACCTGATATAATACTGTCTTGGCACAACCCTCCTTGGTTTATATTTGCTACTTGAAATTACACTGTGCACAACAGCAAATATAAATCCACCAAATTAAAGAGACCATTTCTTATACTTATTAATTTCATACTCTTACACTACAAAATCCTTCCAATGTATAAAGGATTCACATACACATCCAAAACATTACCTTGTCTCTAAACTGAAAAGCCTGGTGGTGACGGGCGATTAATTACAACTTCAATTGCAAAGTTTTTTTCTTACGAAGTATCATACACAAATAATAAGTAATACTAAAACTGGAATTGGAAACTACATGTCCCAGGGATGATGTATCACACATCAAAATTTTCTTTTGTTTCATCAAGTTTTTATCAACCATTCACACACATCGAAATTCAGAATTAATGTCCAAAAATCAATAGGATCCTATTACGACAAAAAAGAAATTGAGGTGATAGGACACTAAACCAGTTCTTGTCTTGGCAGGTTAATAAGATTGGCCAATATTCACTGTCATTACAGTTATTAAAATGACATATTAATGATATGTAATCATAGGTTTTCCCGGCGAAACTGATGCTTGAAGATCTCTCGGGCATGCGGATTAAACAAAATATAATAGATGAACGATGAACTGTTTGCAGGTAATTACCGTGAGACATAATCCCCCCCCCCCCCCACCTTCAAATAAAAACTATGGGGGTGAGAAAAAAAAACTTTCACAACACTTATCTCATCACTATATATATATAAAAAGAATTAAAGCCATGCCCTGAAGTCTGATGGTACATGGCCTACTTCCAGCACTCGCTGTTATGTTCGTACAGCCAGATAACCTAAAATTTGTAACACACAGGCATAGTGTGAGCGTTCTTATCTCCTCATGGTTTAAAACTAAATCCAAAATAAAAATTACTTTGGGGTTATAATACATCTCCTGCCCAAATTCAAGAAATCCATTTAAACAGTTATTGAGATTCAATGGAACCACATTAAAATCAGGCTCCGTACTCAAAGTGTACATCTAGAGTAATTTATTTTTAATTGCAATGGAGCACAGGCTCCGGTGGCAATTTCCCTACACACCCATCTTCCCCCTATCCTGCACCCACCTACATTTGACCTCTACAAATTTTATCTTAAAATTCTTTCAAAGTTTTCAGTAAATTATTCATCATTTCTCTTGGTAACTCATTTCAATCCCTGACACCCTTACCTAAAAAAGAGAATCTTCCCAAACCCTTGTGCCTGAAATCGAGTGCCAGCTTGTGGTCATGGTCATCTTTTCCCTTCCATGCATTACTTTTCATACCTATTGCAATATCTTTCCATGCCTCATCGCCAGTATAAGCCCTGTTCACTCCCATGACCCTCCTCATCCTCCTCCTGTCTTGCAATGAATCCCATTCCAGTTCCTTTATCATATCCGTCACTGATTGCATTCTGCGATAATTTCCAGAAACAAATCTAGCAGCCCTTCTTTGCACGTTCTCCAACTCCTGTATTTGATACGTAAAATGAGGGTCCCATACCACACTACCATATTCGAGCAATGGTCTGACCAAAGTTTTGTAACCCAATTCCTTTACTTCTCTTGTACATCCCCTCATCACTCTTTCCAACAAGTGCAGAACTTTGAAACCTTTTCCTACCACCTATCCAATGTGTCCTGTCCAGTTAAGCTTGTTATCAACAGTAATGCCAAGATATTTACATTTCAAGTCTTCAGCAAGCAATTCTTTCCCCAGCTTATATTCATAATTAACCTTTTGTTTTTTATTTGTGTATCTAATAAGCTGACTCTTCTTAGGATCCCAAAATAATACAATTATGCTTAAAACTATTATAGCTGTAATATTGGTTATTCTATGTGACTTGTGTTTCTAGCACAAAATAATATCCACATACTTCATAAAGGGAAAGGACTGTTAAAACAGCAAAGAGAGGGTACCTCACTCATTATGAAGAAGCAACAAGTGCTTCTTCGAGACGATTTCTTTCACACTTTCAATAGCATCTCTAATTTGAAGCATAATGAGGACAAGTATTTTGTAATGTGAATTGCAATGACTATGATAAAGAGTATTGCACCTTATAAACAAAAACAAACACTTTGTGTACAATCTTCTTTAAATAGCTTCCCTTCTGTTGAGGTAAGGTGCAGAGAAGACCAGAATCCCCGTCCGGGCATCCAGATTTGGGTTTTCCATGGTTTCCCAAATCACTCCAGGCAAATGCCGGGATGCTTCCTTCAAAAGGCCATGGCCAAATTCCTTCCCATTCCTTGCCCCCCATCCTTTTCTGTCTCTAAAGATCTCGCTGTTAGAGAGACGTTAAACAAAAAAAAAGAAAAAAAAAAAAAAAAAAGAGAAGACCAGAATATTGTGGGCTACTTAAGGTAAGTGTCTAAGGATATGGTATAGCAACTGCATCATTGTAAGGTTTTAATCACCTGAATCTTGTCTGTAGAGACCAAATCCTGATCTGTCACAACTGGTGTAACCTAATGAGTTTGGATTATTTTACTTGTCAAATGTTGCTTCCCTGCTGTTTGATTAGTGATTTAAAGCCTGTTAAATGTTGGCAAATGCAATTTACTTTTACTTTGGATTCCAGACTCTTTATCAATTACTATGACAAAGTTTTTTTTTAAAAAAAAAAAAAATGATTGGTTGCACGTTTTTATGTCCACTGAATATACTACAGTCAACTCTTTCTTGTATGATAACCATGCATTGTGCTGCTGTGGTTCCCTGGGGATGTTTGGTCAATGCATGTCACCTGAGTTTTCAATGAAATAAGTTCTTCTTCACAATATTGAGTTTTAGTACTGTTTGTCATACAGATCATGGTCAGGGCACTCACGTTTTTGTCTACATGTGTTCTAATATTGGCCATGTGAATTTTGTTGTAACTTCTTATGTAAGGAGATTTCCTATTTGGATTTGTTTAGCTCATTTGTTAGTTGACCGAGTTCATCTGAGTTAAGTCCCTCCTATTCATGAAGTACGGAAATTATTATTATTATTATTATTGTTACTCCGCGATTCACTAAAAGTGTGTGGCGGAGGGTGCATTGCACCTATCGAAAAGGGTTATGGTTTGGAAGGGTTATAAGGGATATGGCAGGAGGCGCCCATGGGCTATTGTGAGGAACCATCCCCGCATTCGCGTGGAGTGATCTGGGAAAACCATGGAAAACCCAGATCAGGATGGCTGGAGTGCTTTATCGAAAGCTACTCCTGTCGGATTTTAAGTTTACTCGCCCGGTAAATCCTTTCTATTCCATTCCCTAATCGCTCGTGGGAAAAATGAGTACAGAAATGAATCGGTTCTGGCCCTGATTTCTCTTATTTTGTTTTCATGGTCATTTCGAGATATGAATGTTGCTGGTAGCAATATTTGCTGACTGTCATTCCGAAATACATCTGTCTTGAATTTTTCAATTAGCTTCCGTCGAGAGCAACGCCTTCGGTGTTCCAGGTCTTCCCAACCTAACTCCTTCAACATCGCACTTACGCTTTCCCTCCAACTATATATACCTGTCACGAATCGGGCGGCTCTTCTTTGGACCATCTCTAATGCCTCAATTAACCCCTTTTGATGGGGACCCCATACAGAACAACAATACTCTAAGTGAGGACGTACTAGTGACCTGTATACAATCGATTTAACTTCCTGGGTGCATTGATTTAAATTACGACCTAGAAATCGGAGCATACGATTTGCTTTTCCCATTACATTCTCGATATGCTCATTCCACGACAAATTATTACGAATTGTTACCCCTAGGTATTTAGCAGAATCTACCGTTCTAAGGACAGTGTCATTAATCATATATTCATAGTTAAATGGTGTCACCTTTTTACTTACATGCATGACTTGGCACTTTTTAGCGTTTAACTCCAACTGCCAATCTTTACACCACGCAATTATTTTCATAATATCGTCTTGTAACAAAGCGCAGTCGTCCGGGGTTTTGATTTCGCGATAAATTATAGCATCATCGGCAAATAATCTTTTCATCCCCCCTATTATGTCGCATAGATCATTGATGTATATGAGAAACAACAGTGGCCCTAACACGCTTCCCTGGGGAACTCCAGACCCCACTTCAGTAAGTGATGAATGCTCACCGTCGAGAACTACACACTGTGTTCTGCCCTTCAGGAAGTCTGCAACCCAGTCGCATATTTGTCTAGATATGCCGTAACCGCGAAGTTTCATAAGTAACCTAGTGTGAGGCACAGTATCGAAAGCTTTTTTAAAGTCTAATAGAACCAAATCAACCTGGGATTGCTCATCTATAATTCGGCACAAGTCATGAATTAGAAGTGCAAGTTGTGTTTCGCAGCATCGGCCTTTTCTGAATCCATGTTGATTTGGATTTAAAAGCTCACCTTCATCCAAGAACCGCATGACATTTGAATAGATGATATGTTCTAAAATCCTGCAAAATATTGAAGTTAACGAGATCGGCCTATAATTCTGAGGATCATTAACATTCCCATTTTTAAACACTGGAGTTACGATAGCGGTTTTCCATTCGGCTGGTATTTTTCCTTGATCCAGAGAGACGGTATACAATTTCATTAAATGTCGCATTTGACTTCCTTGCGCAGTTTCACAGCCTGCTGGTAACTGTCAGTTTTACGACTGGGAGAGTTCCCAACCTTAGAGTTTATATTATTACAATATTGCTGAAATTCATCCCTGATTTTGTTCTGACAACATTTTTATAGTAAGTGACTATATGTATTTAGATAGGTTTAATCTAGTTTTATTATTATTTCTTTGGCAGTGAATAAGTTTTCTTTCCAAAACATGTTTCAATTTCTTATATTCATAAGAATTATAGTTTTTTTAGTTCATCTTATATGAATAACTGTTTCATTTTTACTTATCCTGGATAAAAGAACCCAAACACTACAAATATACATTACCTACACCTGACACTTGTAGACACAAATCTGTGTCTGTCAGAAATGTGACTGAACATTCTAACTCAGATACTAACTAAACAGATCCACATGCAATTTTAAAACGGCTTATTGAATCCTCTATATATCTTCAGTAAAACTAATGTGGCCATATAAATTGCTCATTTTAAAAAAAACAAAAAAACCAGACCATACCTTGCACATGACGACAGATGGCAATATGCAATCAACATGTTAATAAACTACAAAATGAACACATTCTGGAAGTGATGGTTGCAGAAAAACAGTAGTCTGGGTCACATTTTGTGACATAAGGAATTGATTAATGATAAAAATATCACATTCACTTATTCTCCCTAATATCAGTCTTCCCTTTTTGTGAATTACGGGTGAAAGAAAGCTTTATGATGAAGTTGTAAGTCAAATAGACCAGCAGAAATTGAAAGTGGAGCACCCAGACACGAATGGTGGAATTTTAGGGTTTTTCTTTCTTTCTTTTTTTGCTCATCACTTTATGCCTTGTTGAGGTCATTAGAGCCGTTATAGGACTGGGATACAGAATCGGAAGGAATTCAGCCATTGCCTTTCAAAGGAAGTATCCTGCCATTCATCTGGAGTGATTTGGAGAAACCGTGGAAAACCGAAATCTGGATCCTCGGATGGGTATTCGAGCTCCACTTCCTCCCAAATGCGAGGCCAAAGCGTTTAGGGAACTTTGTAGACATATCTAGGGTCATACCCAGAAGCAATGATAACAAATTGAAATTGATCAGGCTAAGTTTATTATCTTTAGGTATAGCTTCAGTAAGAAGTGTGCCCACCTTATGTACCTATACATTTGTCGATCCTTGCTGGCACTGAATCAGTAAGTGATCGGATATCTTCATAGGATATATCTCTGTAATACTGCAAGTCTTGTGCAGTCCTTCATAGGATATATCTCTGTAATACTGCAAGTCTTGTGCAGTCAGATGTTACACAATTTGTTCTGGGTGGCAATGATCTAATGCGTCTACTCCTGGCATCCCAGACATGATGCACTGGAGACAAATCAGGGAACCGTAGGGTCCAAATTATGATCATAACTCCTTGCAAGGCTTGTGTTGTGATGGCACAGTATGAGGACGGGCACTATTCTGTTGGAAGATGTGATTTGGATGGTGGACATGAAGGGTACCACAATAGAGTGCAGTACCCCAGCCACATATTGGCGGGCAGTCATTGTGCTTCAACAATAAACAATTCAGTCCTGCTGTTGAAGCTGATTGCCCCCGAACCATGACACCAGTGGCTGGATCTGTGTGACGTTTTGAAATCACAGCAGAGAAAGCACATGATGTCAATTATCACTTTGCCACAACAGAAATAAGACATGTCTCTAAATGCAGTTTTAAGCCATTCACATCTCCATTTGTGTTTCACAGTACACTAGACTAGATGATGCTGGCAATGAAATCAGGTTAATAGAACACATTGCACAAGGGTCAGATATGTGGAACCTTATAATCATCCGGGGGACGACTCTTTTTGTAACCACTGCTTGGATCACGCCTGCAGTCACCTATCTACCAGTGACAGCCCCACATAATTCGGTAGCCTTTACATGCTGCTGTTCTTCTGTATGGACCTATCACTCCTCAAGGAGTATTAAAACCTCATGTGTAACAGATCTATATACCCACACTGTACAATAGCCGATCCTTTGGAAGATTTCATGATGCACCTATTTCAAACAAGCCAGTTCTCTGACCTCCCTCACAGTGATACATTTTGGTGAAGAGAACTGTCACTCTTCAGCTTAGCATGCTCTTGGTCACAAGAACTTGTAGACAAAAGTGTCATGTTACACATATCACTCCTTATAAACTAAAAAAAAAATAGCAATTTTGGATATTAAATAGCCCCATAATTCTCATATTATTACATGTGCAACTTTCAATTTTTAATCTTAATGCTCTTTATATGGGGATACTTATGGCCAAATCTAATTCATTTTTCACAACTTCATCTGGGTGTTGCAAAATTTCCGCCTATGTAAAAGGGAATAAACTTCATTATCTATGGATACTGTGTAGTTAATTGATTTTTAATTAACAATAAAAAATTAATAGTATTTTAGAACAAATTTATAGCCATATGTAACATGCAAACAAGTTTAAAACGTACACTGACATTCAATGGGAGCAGAACCACAAATCATACTAACATCAAATTATTCAATATGGATCACGTCTAAATGTTTGTACAGTACTCTTTCTCTGATTTGACATCAGTTTTGCAATAAAATTACAGAGACAGTAACTGCAAATTTTAAGTAACATAACATATGAACTATATGATTCATATCTATTTCAACAGAAAATTGTTAAATGTTTGTAACTGTTGAAAATCATTACCAGACTCATATACTTTCTTCTTCTTCTTTTCAAACTACCAAAGGAATATGTGATGCCACAAGACATAGAAGTAGGAACTCTAAGAGGAAGTGTTACATATTTAATAAGGAACAAAATTAAGAACTTCAATTTTGCAGTAGTTAGAGTATTTCATTGTAAGAATTTCAGGAGGCTTCCCATTACAGCAGCAGGGCAAAGCCTAGAGGTCATTCACCCTCTTCCCACCATCTCCATTGGCATGGAGGAGGTTTTGCCTTTTGCCAACCCATGGGCATGAAAAGGTGTCTTTTGGGAGAGGTAGTATCTGTGGTAGCCAATGTATTCTCCAATTTGGCAGAGATTGTTCACACAGCAACTGGTAAAGTAGGAAGTCAATGTTGGCAGTGTTACACCCCCAAAGATGTCATCCAATCCAGAATACATTTACCCAGTGGGTATGTAAGGCACATCATAATACAATAGAGCCTCCAGTTTTGTACAGTTCGCTCAATGTGATTGATCGTGGTGACTGCCTGCATATCCTGCCTGCCCAATATGAAGTAAGTTCATTTTCTCTCTCCTTGTGACCCTGCTCACTCATTACATGAAAAGAAAATTTTAGTATTGGGAATATCTAATTCGACAATTTTGTGAACTGTTGAAGTGTATGTGATAGAAAGCATTTGTGATGAGGAAAACTGATTTAAGTGTAGAATTGTTGTTTTATGAACGATTTATAAGAACTTGATTTATTGAATTACATTTTTTAATTTCTAATAATCGATCTTGGTGTCCCAAGTACTTGAAGATAACACACTTTGCTTGAATAGTGTGGTTCATCATTGATCAACTCAATATAATATTTTCTTTTGTAGTTGTTCTGGTCCCCTGCTATTGTAGTAAGTTGTTATAAGTGAATGCAGTCAATCTTCAACAAAACCAAGTCTGATAGTAAATAAATTAGCTGAGAAATATTAAAGGTGGGGGGGGGGGGGGTCAGAAGGTTACAAATATTAAATTTATCAGGAGTAAGCTTTACTTTCTTGTATTTAATAAATTCCAATATACAACATTTAAATTGTGATGGATGTTCTAACTAAACGCCAACAAGCCAGCAACTGTCCCATGCTTTTGAATTCACTTTCTTCAGAACCTGCAACATTAAAAAATAATACTTGACTTAGTTCTGTACAGATGTAAAGCAGTTAAATCCATTAAAATACACCTATTCACAAGAATGAAGGTTCATCTGATTTCATGATCATGAATGGTTCTAATATACCTAACAGATGTTCCATTTAGTTTTTGACTTTAATGTCTTTCCATACATTACTTTTTCTCAAATACTTAATCTAGTAGTAGAGTTGTTAAAAGAAAGAATGATAAAAATTATCATACCTGCTTAAGGGAGCCTCCTGGTCCACACTCAAATGTCCTTGGAAATTGATCTCCCACAGGTCGCTCATATAGAGAGTGCATTGTCTGTTCCCAGTGTACTGGACGATAGATTTGGCGAGGAAGTTGTCTCTTTATATGGTCAGCATTACGGTAGCGTTTCCCATCAACATTAGATACTACAGTAATAGCAGGATCATCTACATTAGCCTTGCGCAGAGCTTCACGAAATACTTCTGCAGCTGGCTTCATGAGATCTGTATGAAATGCACCTGACACTGGTAGATACTTGCAGAAACGTAGCTTGAACTTCTGCATGTTGTTCTCCACATATTTCAGAGCCTGTTAATTTAGGATTTGCAGGTATCAGAAAAAGGGTGAAAACAGGTCGATACAGCAATAAAGAAGAATAACACATACTTTTTGACCACCAAGCACAAGCAGATTATTTATTGTCACTGTCTTTTAAACAGGTCTGTAGTTTCGATTTCTAAAGGATAAGAGATATTGGTGAAGGGATAAAGGGGATATTGTGAAATGAAAGAAAGTGAGCAAGCAGATTCTAAGAGATAAGAATAACTCTAATGTTATTAAGGCTAAATTATAAACTAGACACAACCAGGAACTATAATTTGCTTTTAACAACAATATTGTAAATGGATCATCCCAAAATAAAAATTAAAAGCAAAACACATGTTCCTGGTGGCCAGTAAATGAGCAATTGAGTAGGAAAATAACAATCAAGAACAGGAAAGGGGGATATTTGTTAGGAGTAGCTAACAGGGAGTTCAAGGCAGTACAGGGTAATGAATTTTAACTGAAGATATTGACATTAAATTGAAAACAAGGATATTAAATAATACGAAAAAATACTGGAAATTTTTCTTTTATTATGTTAATTTCACAATGTTGATTATTTTTCAACACTCAATTCAATAACACTTTCGCAAATAATGAAAGTAATACTGAATTACACTGCACTTCTGTTTTCCCGGTTTAATCCAAGGAACTTAGGCTACTGGCATGAACTAGTTTTCACGTACTAGTCAACTGATATCTTCTATTTCTTTTTCTATAGTATATTTCTTCCAAGTTAATACTGCATTCATGAGAGATTTAGCTATTGATATTGCTTGTTTCTTAGCCAACTTAAATGAATGGTCTATAAATGTACACATTTTATTCCACCATTTAATAACCTCTAGTGAGAGAACAATAAAGTGATTATAAATAGTGTTAGTAACCAGATTAGAACACTGTGTCATTATTTGTGTTGATCCAAACAACTTACTATGCACTTAGGACAGTTTTTAGACTTGCGACCATGCATAATGAACCTATAAATAATATGAGTATAGAAGTTATGACATACGAACCATGCATCTATAAAAACTTATGTTACCTAGTTTATGTCCTTAGCGTACATATATCAATTGCCCTCAATTTTATGTTAAAAATTATCAGTTCTGTGAATACCACTCCAGTTCTGTTAATTGTGAGGAGTAATATGACTCACATCTGTTTTAATATCCGAGTATTACTGAAAATTTTTAAAAGAAAGATGATGATTGTTGATAGAAGGCAATCGTTCTCAGGAGTGCAAGGAAGTTATTAGATCCTGGATACCCACACCATGATTAGGGTAATTAAAGAACTTTACCTCATATGGCTAGATACCTAAAACTCAAAGTACAAAAGAAATGCCATTTTGGGACATTGAATGTTAACTTCTGGATAAACATACAGAAATGGCAAAGATTTTGTCATAGAATTACATCAATTCCTTTACAGAAAACATTATTTTCATGAAAATATAAGTGGTCTATACAGATTTAGGATCTATAAGTGAAAGAAGGCAATGAAGAGAAGTAAAAACATACCAATTTCGTTCTAAATAAAACATTTATTAACCCTATAACACCTTCTCTATTCCTTCAGAGAGACTACTTCTCCAATATATTCACTGGGATAATAAATAATACTGACTGACTAACAAATACACACCTTTCAATGAAGATATAAGTCTAAGAAAGTAGAAGAGAAACAAATAGAGAAGATACCAATCAAGAACACAATGCTTTTTTTTACTAGTTGACTTTACTGTCCAACTGGAATTGGAAACATTTTACAGGTCAACAATATGTAAGTATTCTGCTCAAAAGATGACCAACAAAATTGGAGTAGGACTTGTAAAAATTGTATCAAATGTTTGAGCTTCATATAACAACAGTTTAAAAACACAAATCAAATAAATGGAAAACATGGCAGAAACTTGTTAAGTTAAATGAATAAAAACTAATCAAGCATGTGACAGTCTTCAGAAGAGCAATGAAAGAGAGCTGCTCAGTTTCAGTCAGATTACCTCTCCAAGATAAGGTGATTTAAACCCTTCCAACACAAAAGGCAGTTGTGAGAGAACAAGTGATAGATCACTATTTCTGAAAGAAGAATGCTAGGAACTTCTATCAGACCATCATGGCTTGCTTGAAGATCCCTTCATAGCTTATCTGAAGGAATGCCAAGTCCCAAAAGAGCATTTTAGAAATGAAAATTGAAAACTGGATTAAATAATATAGAAAACTGTACTATTCCAGCTGAATGCTTCAACAATTTACTAAAACTGTTATAGACCACTACAGACATTACTAAGACACCACTGAATCCAAGAACTGTAGGTGACACTTACCCTTACAAGATGGAACTTATACAAATCACTGATAGCTTGAAGAATAATAAAATAGCAGTAGCAGGCTGAATAGGAGCAAACTGATATAAGCTGGTCAATGAGAACATTCTGGATATACTAGCTGAGCTCCTGTATTAAAAAATAGAGGGGGTAAAAATTACACGGGCACTTCCTCTTCCTTAAAAGATATTTTTAAAGCTCTCCTGGACAGAAAAGATGATGATCTTGATAAACATATTGGTATCAGACATTTTTAGAATGGAACATTTCGAACTGAGATACATCATTAGATATGAATCAATCAGAAATTTCCTCTTCTATGTCATGTTTATTAATTTTAAAAGAAAGCAAATGACCTGATACACCCAGCGTCATTATTGGAGGCTCTGTAAGAGCTTAGAGTGGCTGACATGTCGCTAAATCTAATTGAACAGACATTTACTGACATGATATCAGTGACAGAGTTTTCAGAACTATTTGAGATACAAATTGGAATCATAAAAAGAGGTCGACCTTTTCTATTAATTTTCAGCTGTATTTAGGAAAATAACAATGAAGATTGCTGAGATGAGGATGCTGTTATAAGAAGAAGGGAACAAAGGTAGGTTCAATTAGATTCTGAACTGAAAGGAGCAAAAGTTAAATGTTTGGCCTTTTCAGATGACTTTACCTCATCAGAAAACTAATCTAGCTGACAGTCATAGCTGAAAGAGTCAAGAATTTATTTGGGAAGAACAATTATTCAATGAACATTCATGATGGACTAGTCTTGATGACAACGAAGTTTGAGAAGATTAAACCGGTCAAGGAAATAAAATATATGAAAGAGGTAATCAAACAGAATGGATTGGAACAATAAGCATTCAATGTACCAATCTGAAAACTAGATGAAATGAAGAATTTATATAACATTGAGAAATGGAGATAAACTCAACCACACTAAAAAAAGTTGTCAAACCTGTATGTTATATGCTTCAGAGACTTTAATTAAAATTGACAGTACCACATACACCAATTTATTACTTAAGAATGTAGGTTATTAGAGAACATTACAGGAAATATTTTGAGTTGATAGGCAGATACAGTTGAGATCTACAGAACTACACTACAAAATGATACCTCATTCATTGATTTTGTATGAAGGGAGATATTGGCTTGTAACAGAAAAACACCTTTTAGAAATAATATATGTGATTAGACTTCATGAAGAAGGGTAAGGTTGTATGACTTGGCCACAAAGGGTAGTTTGACAAGGATTCCATGATGTGGCAAATCACAAAAAAAAACCAGTAATTCAACAAGAAAATGCAGCAATTACCTCACGGTGCCCAGCAATGACCTTGCAGTGAGGGAAAAGGTAAGTAGCAACGCTGCACTGAGCATTTTCAATGCCACGTTCTTCACACCACTCACGTGCACTTTTCATAGCATATCCCAGCTGTGAATCTGGTCCATACAGCACTGTCAGCATTCCGCTGGGCTCTGTATCTGAAGCTAACTGCATGGCTTCTGCCCTCACCTTAATCAGTTTTAAAGCTGTAACCATAAGAAATAGAATATAACAAATGAAGACCAATATTACAAGTTAATACAGCATCAGAAAGCTAAAATTTAGTTAAAAGAAAAATTATTAATAAGATGACAACTACAAACAATACCTGATGAGTAGAAAAGACACAATAAAATTAATCAGACAAACCAAAAGGAAATATGAAAATGAGCAAATGCTTGAAATTGAAAAAAAGACTTTTAGAAAAACAACACACGCAATTTCTACAAAACCTTCAAAATAAAACTTACACGATATCAACCACAAAGTCGCTTCTTCCTTTTTTTTTTTTTTTTTTAAAAAAAGACGGACAACTGTCATTAAATAATAAGGAAAACTTTACAGTGCTTGTAGAGTATTTTGAGAAGCTCTTAAATTGTTCAGCAACAATTCAGATCACACCTAAAGAACAAAATCCAAAATTCATCACCATCAGATGAAAATAAAATTGCTAGGCAAATCAAAAGAGTCTAAAACAACAAAGCAGTTACTGAAGATGGAATCACCACATAGCTTCTAAAATCAGCAGGATCAAAAACTATAAAAGAGATCACAAAAATTATCCAAAACATTTGGCAAACAGAACAAATTCCAGAAGATTGTAAAAATGTATTAATACACCCTTCACACAAAAAGAGACAGAGCAGGTGTTAATAATTACAAGGGAATTTCACTGCAGTCAGTGCCATTCAAAATTTTCTCCCAGTGTCTCCTCAATAGGGCTCAACAATTAGAATCAAGGATCAGAGAATATCAAGCAGGATTTAGACCAGGTAGATCTTGCACAGAACAAATCCTCAACCTAAAATTTTTCTTCAAACATCAAGAAGCAACCGTTTAGTCTGCACATTTGTCGATTTAAAAAAAGCATATGACTCAGTTGATCAGCAGTCAATATTCCAAATATTGAAAGAACAAGGCTTAGACCCCAAAACTCTTGCTTTAATAAAACAAACGCTAACTGATGCAAAGTTCAAAATAAAATTCTTGGGGGGAAATATCAGAATCATACATTATTAAAACAGGAGTAAGGCAAGAGATTTGAACTGAAGCAAAACCTAATGAAATTAGTGCCAAATGATGGTAACATCTTATCACCTAACACAAAACATCTACAAAAAAAAAAAAAAAAAAAAAAAGCATCTCCAAGCACACAAAACTGAGGCATTACAATATGGTTATTAAACCAGAGTCTCTGTGGGGAAATCTTAAATATGCAGACATTCACAGTGATATTAGAAAACGCAAACTAAAATTTTACGGACACATCAAAAGAATGAACCCAAACACACTGACAAGACAAATAGTTGAATTCTATAAGAAAACGAAAGTAAAGCAATATCAGATACAATAAAATGGATTGGCAAAATCAAGAAAGAACTCAAATTAGCACTAACCACTACAAAAGATATTGAAAACAGAGATACATTTAAATAAAAAATTTACAAGTTGCAATTTGACCGGCAGGAAAGACTAAAGAAAAACCTTGAACAACATGGTCAGATGAGAGAAAAGAAGCCCACATCAAGCGTATGAAGGAAAGATGGGCAGAAGAGAAAGCAAACAAATGCTTCTGTTTACTTTGTGTAGTCTTAATGGGCTTGTTGGCAAATAATAATAAATAAGAATATGAGATTCTTATTTTATTATGGAAAATTCCGTACCTTGATGCAATATAAACTTGCTTGTGGAAGTTACCACAAAACATTCAATAACTGACGTGATAAAGAAGAAAACTTGAGAATCGTTGTTTGAATATAGTGATTTAGGAGGGTGGAAACAGTGGTGGGAGTGTAATTGATGTATATTGGTAATAAGGCTTGAATGGATACTGGTAGGAGTAGTACATGGAACAAAAAAGATAACCACGAGCACAAGCTTATGATGATCACATGTGTATTAGTTATTGTATGTTTCCTGAGCATGCTCATGTAAATTCCTTGGAGTTTTGTTTTGTACTGTTTGTTATTATTATTTATTCATTTGACCTTAAGTTTTGATTAGACCATACAGCCAGCCTAGTAGAATTACAAGCTATTAACAAGCGATTTTAAAATTTAAAAAATAATATTCTATTCAGGACACCCTGCAGCTGTTCACAGTCTTCACCTGTTTTGATCCTATTGTATACCATTATATTGTCTGCTAAATGGAGACATGTAAGTTGATATATGAGATGTGTTTTAGTGCAAGTAGCATGATGACATATAGGACTATTGTAGATAAGAATGGTTTGGTGTTATTAAATAACTAGCAATGTTGCTTTTACGAATGACGCCATGTACTGTTCCAAATCTGCTATAGTGCTCTAATGAGGGAACAAAGTGAGCACGTCTAACTTAATCTCTAACCCACTCAGATTACCAAGCAAAAAAAACTGTAACACGTTGGATTCAGGTGGTGAGAAATGAATGTGGATGACAGGCACATCCAATTAAACCTTGGAACTGTACTTTTAACAACATGACAGGCAATATTCACCCCTGTCAAAGCGGAGTGCTCCTGCAAAGGTGAGGGCAGTGATCTCTCCAAGGCTGAACCCAGCTGTAGCAACACATCCTTCAACAGCATGTGGTCGTTCTTCATGCAGACGTTGCACAGCTGCAAGTGAACAAGTAAAAACTGCTGGCTGACAGTAGATTGTGCGGTCTAATTTCTCCTTAGGGCCCTCCAGACACAGTTTAAGCACATCATAACCAAGTACCTCGCTGGCAGCATCAAAAACTTCACGAGCCGAGGAGAACCTGTGTTTTAGGAAAGTACTTATTACAATAACATAAAAGGAGATAAAATTCATTACAGTGAACAAGATGTTTGATGTATATGATATTCTTGTCATATAATTCTGTCTAATGAATGGATATATTGATTACTTTTTTAAGTGGTTAGTAATAATGGGCAAACATATCTTTGGAATATTAGTTGATAATAAGCTAGGCAAGACAGGGATTAATGAGAAGTATGCAGTTAAAATTTTCATAGTAGTGCATTTACTGGAAGGAGAGTAATGGAGCTGGGTTGCAAAACTTTGATCAGGCCCTTTCTAGAGCACTGTGAGATGGTATGGGATGCGCATTATGGATATCAAATACAGGAATTTGAGGGAGTAAAAAGGAGAGCAGCTACATTTTACCTCGTTAGTGGGCTACTCAGCAAGTGCGTGGGCAAAGCATCCAAGAAAAATAAAACCAAAATAATGAGTCAGATGTTTCCAATTATGAATACTTGACAGGAGCATACCATGGCAACAAATTCATTAACCGTTGCCATTGATGTCTGGCAACTGAGCCCTGAAGGAAGGAAATGAGGTGCCATACACTGGTTCAGAAAGGGAAATAGATAAGTTGTTGTTGTTGTTGTTGTTGTTATTAGGGTTTTAGGGCGCGTCGACGACGGGGTCATTAGCGCCCTAACAACAACCAGTCGTGACAATGTGGCAAAATTGCCGTCTCTGTGGCCGACTGTAAAGGGGTCGGCCACAGAGACAGCACAATAAAATACTAACATACTAACTAAAATACCGTCTGCGTGGCCGACTGTAAAGAGATCGGCCACACAGACGGCAACTTAAAATATAAAACTGAGACATAGGCAATAAATATAAAAATACATACATTAACTGGTTGGCTGTAAAAGGGCCAACCAGTTTAAAAAACAAGTTAGCTGGCTGGCTGTAAAAGGGCCAGCCATATAAGCAGTGTCACAAGTAAAAACAGTACTTGGATTGGTGGTTGTAAATGGCCACCAATCCAATCTAAAACCTAGGCCGATCTGCCCAAAATTTTGGGACAAGACCGGCCAAGCTGCAAAACTTTAAAACCTTAGCCACGTTGTCACCGGTCATCGTTTAAAATAAGGGACAGATCGTTGGCTAAGCCAACGTCTGCCCTTAAATCTAAAAACAATACACATTCGGTTAAAATGTGGCGTACCGTCAAAGGTACGCCACAAGCATCACATTCCGGAGGGTCCTCTCGGCGGAGAAGGAAAGCTAGTGAGTCAGAGGACAGTGCCCTATACGGAGGCGAGTAAGGAGAACCTCATCCCTCCTCGCCCGCTGGAAGGAGCTGCTCCACGGCTGAACGGTCGGTTTGACCAGCCGGAGCTTATTATGCTCAACTTCCAGCCACTGCCTCTGCCAAACATCAAGAAACGAATCTCTTCACCGCCGAGGCAAGGTCTGACTTTGGGACCGGTTCAAAGTCGGTTCTGACCTTGTCGCAGGCTAACTTGGCAGCTTACATCAGCTGCCTCGTTCCCCCTGATTCCCACATGGCCCGGTACCCAGCAGAATAATACCTCCTTTCCACGAGATTGGAGGGAAAGGAGGGCGTCCTGGATGTCCTGGACTAGACGATCTGCTGGATACATATTTCCTATGGCCTGAATACAGCTGAGGGAATCACAGCATATGATGAACAACTTATCGCGCATTACTTTCATATGCTGGAGCGACTTCAACACGGCATAGCATTCGGCGGTGTAAAACGCTGCACCTGCCGTCCTAGTTTGAATGTGTAAGTCGCTCGAGGGAACACTACGGAGCAACCAACTCCGTTAGCCTGCTTAGACCCATCCGTATACACCGGGGTAAACGTGTGATACTGGTTTAAAACATCTCTAAAAATTCTGATAAAAACACTTATCAGCGGTACACAACTTGTTGTGCCGCGATAATTCTAAAATTGTTCTGGGCCTCTTTAAAAGCCAGGGAGGAGATTTACTCCAACCCTGGTGATAAAAAGAAGGAAGCTCTAATCCATATTGTTCTAAAATAGCCTTTGTACGGTAGCTGAACGGTTTAGTGGCTCTATGCCGGTTGGTATAGAGCCGCTCGTAGTTGGGATGGAGCACTATGTCGTGCACGGGACTGCCAGGTGTTATGGCAACAGTGCAGGTAGTGTCGCACCATGAGGAGTTGCCGGCGGATGGTAAGCGGCGGCTCGCCCGAGTCAGCACAAATGCTGACAATAGGGCTGGTGCGATATGCACCCGTGGCGAGCCGAATTCCAGCATGGTGGACACTATCCAGTATACGGAGATAACTGTCCCGTGCCGAACCATACACGATACAACCGTATTCCAGCCGCGACCGTACAAAGGCTCTGTAAAATTGTAGCAGGCAGGAGCGGTCAGCGCCCCATGACCTGCCACACAGACATTTTAAAACATTAAGAGCTTTTAGAGGCTCTGGCTTTCACATCTTTAGATGTGGCAGCCAGGTTAAGCCTAGTGTCTAAAATGAGGCCCAGAAACCGAACAGTTTCAGTAAAACGTAAAACGGTGTTCCTCAGGGTAAGGTGAGGCTCTGGTAAAAGGCTTCTGCTACGAGTAAAAAGTACACACCGGGTTTTCTCCGCAGAGAAACGAAAACCGGTGTGCACTGACCATTCATCCAGCCTGTTCAGCGTGAGTTGCAACTGCCGCTCAGCGCTTCTCAGGCTGGATGAAGCAATAAATATTAAAAAATCGTCCACATATAAGGAGAACCGTATAGGGACTCCTTATAACGAGCTGATAATGCTATTAATCGCATATGGCGAAAAGAGGTCACGCTTAAAACTGACCCCTGAGGAACACCGTTTTCCTGAATAAAAAGATCAGACACTTCACCACCGACTCGGTACCGGAAGCAACGACCAGATAAAAATGATTTTAAAAAACGGGGTAGGTTTCCCCTAAAACCCCATTCATGTAACTGTTTTAAAATCACATGCCGCCAGGTAGTATCGTAGGCCTTTTCAAGGTCGAAAAAAACACCCACAAGGTGTTGGCTGCGGATGAACGCATCCTGTATTGCCGCCTCCAGGAGGATCAGGTTGTCCAAGGTGGAACGGAACTTCCTGAATCCACACTGAAAGCGGCTCAGAAGGTTTTGGGATTCCAGACACCAGACGAGGCGGCGGTTAACCATCCTCTCCAGTGTCTTACCCACGCAGCTTGTAAGGGCAATACTACGATAGCTACCTGGCAACAATTTGTCCTTGCCAGGCTTTAAAATAGGGATAAGTGTTGCTTCTTTCCACGAGTCGGGGAAGTGTCCTCCGGTCCAAATATCGTTAAAAATATCTAGAAGGTACTTTTTAGCATCCTTACTGAGATGCCTCAGCATCTGGTACTGGATCAGATCAGGCCCTGGAGCAGTGTCATTAGCGCTATTCAACGCTGACTCCAGCTCCCATGATGTAAATGGGCAGTTATAGGCCTCTGTATTAGACGAATCGAAGCACAGCGGGCGCCTCTCGGCAGCGACTCTTCGTCGCTGAAACCGAGGATCAAAGTTAGCGGACGAAGTGATGGCGGCGAAGTTCTCCGCCATCAGCTGCGCTATGCTTCGTTCGTCAGTAATTATCCGTCCGTGATCCAGTAACCCAGATACTGGTGGGCGGGAGTACCTTCCAGATATACGGCGAATGGACTCCCATACTTTCGACGAAGGTGTGGAACGATTTATATTGCTCACAAAGTTCTGCCATGACCTCCTCTTGCTCTCCTTAATAACTCGACGCGCCTTAGCTCTGGCAATACGGAACGCTGCTAGGTTGTCCGATGTTGGGCACAACCTAAAACGACGCAACGCCCGTCGGCGACCCTGGATGGCGGAACGACATTCATCGTTCCACCAGGGGACGGGCGTCCTTCGCAGCGTTCCGGAGCTCTTCGGCATGGAAACGTCAGCTGCACGGTGAATCACTTCTGTGAAGTGATTCACCTTCTCCTGTAAACTGTCACAGGGTTGCAGTTGTACAGCACGGCAGTAGAGCTGCCAATCTGCACAACTGACGTTCCATTTACGTCGGTTATTTCCTCCTCCACGTTCACACTCGACGTGCATCCAAATTGGGAAGTGGTCGCTACCATGTAGGTCGCGATCCACGTCCCACTGCACGGAGTCCGCAATTGAGGGGGAACACAAGGAAAGATCAATGGCAGAAGACGTACCGGTTGCAGTGGTGAAATGAGTCATTTGCCCTGTATTCAGGATACAAATTTCCTCCTGCTCTATCAATCTACCAACCACTCGGCCCCTGGGGCAATCGGTGGTTGAACCCCACAACGCACTGTGGGCGTTGAAATCTCCCACAAGGAGAAAGGGCCGAGTGAGTTGTCGTATAATGCCAACCAGGTCGTCGTAGCCGACTGACACACTGGGTGGCAGATAGATAGAGCATACGGTCAGTTGGATTGGACCGTGTATTTTCACCGCTACTGCTTGTAATGTGGAGGTGAGAGCAACGGGTTCGGAGTGGACAGTGTTTCGGACCAACACCGCCACTCCTCCCTTAGCTCTATCACCCTCGGTATCGTCCTTTCGGAATATGTCATATCCTCTTAGCACTGGCTGGTGTAGCGGTCTGAAATGTGTCTCTTGCAGACAGAGACACAAAGGATCAGACCGTGCTAAGAGTTGGACTTCCTCTTTGTGAGCCTGAAAGCCGTTAACGTTCCACTGAAGTATGGGAGCCATCCTACCTATTTAAAACCACCCGCCCCGGGTCGGGTGGGTCCTGCGCATGCGATTGCTGAGGAACGGAACTATGTTCGTCCACCAGCATTATGTCGTCTTCAGGGTCCGAAGACGACACTTGTTCTAAGGCCTCGGAGTCATGCGGATTTTTCTTCCGCCGAGGCCTGTTCCCCTTCTTCTCCCTGCCAGTTGGGGAACTGGGAGGAGAAGTAGAAGGGGACTTCAAGAACACAGTGGGGTCCGTGTGTTTAAACTTCGGACCCCGCACTTTCTGCACAGTTTGCCATCCGCTACTGGCAGATGGCGTTGCCGTTGCTATAGCTGCTGCAGGTGATGCTTCTGCAATGGGTGCTCTTTCTGCTGTTGCAGAGGCACCCACGTCTGTAGCTACTG
Organism: Vandiemenella viatica; assembly: GCA_031002005.1. Classification (NCBI taxonomy): domain Eukaryota; kingdom Metazoa; phylum Arthropoda; class Insecta; order Orthoptera; family Morabidae; genus Vandiemenella; species Vandiemenella viatica. The sequence goes on from JARYHS010011408.1 coordinate 176,560,121, forward strand.
TAACGGATGGCTGTGCCTTAGCTGGTGGACTTGCTGAACATACTGTCGATATGGTCGAGTTCGTCAGAGTGTTGCTACCAGACGTCCGAGGTCCTAGGTGTAATAACCTTGATGGGTTTGGCACCACATCTGCACTGACATGAGCACATTGGACTTGTGCCCATGTCCGCAACGGACGTCTGGGTAGCGACACTTTCTTTCCTGACGGGAGTTGATAACGTCTTCGCGAAGCTGGTAGCGAAGACTGGTGGAGCCAGAGCCTTATACTGCTTCTTGGCTTCGCCATACGAAATCCGCTCTTTCGTTTTCAACTCCTGTATCTTTTTTTCCTCCAGATACAATCGACACTCCCTGCTCCAGGCTGGATGTGCCCCGGAGCAGTTGACACACACCTGTGGGAGCGTGCAGCTAGTGCCTGGCTCATGAGCCGCCTTTCCGCACTTCCCACAGGTGGGGTTACCCTTGCAGGTCGCCGTTGTATGGCCGAACCGCTGGCACTTAAAGCAGCGCATTGGGTCCGGCACATACGGGCGAATATTCAAATTCAAATACCCTGCCTTGATGTTTTTGGGCAACGTCGGAGTGTCGAACGTCAGGACGAAGGTGGCTGTCTTCTCAAGACTGCCGTTAACCCTTCGCTTAATCTGGCGAACCTCGACCACATGTTCTGTAGACCACTCCTTAAGGAGTTCCTCGGTCTCTAAATCCATAAGGTCCCTACAGGTGATGACACCTTTACTAGAATTTAGAGTTTTATGGAGTTCGCACTTCACTGCGAACTCCCCGAGCTTCTCGCACTTAAGGAGTTGGACAGCCTGCTTTTGGGTGGATGTTTCCAAAAGCAGAGTCCCGTTCCTCAGCTTTTTAACCGATTTGAGGGTACCCGCAATACCCTCTAAACCTTTGTTTACATAAAATGGAGAGATCTTCTCAAAAGATCCCTCCACCCGTGTCATTATAACGAAGGCGTTATCTATAAGAAAACCCTTGCCGTTACTATTACTTTGTTCAGGAGGAGGGCTTTCAACCCTCGCCCGCTTTTTTGAACTGGGTGTATTTTTATTTACCTGCGACACACCCGGGCCGCAGGGGTTTTGTTTTTGTTTGTGAGTCTTCGTTTTGATCCCACGAGCAAAAACATGATAAAAAGAAATGCTGATACAACAGGGGTGCGCAGGTGCCCCTGAGGTTGCACGTTAGCGTGTGATCCACCTCTCACACATGCACCTCCTCGGCACGTGGCTGACCTTGAGGTTGAGGGGTTTTTTATAGAGGTTTTTACCGTCCTCGCGATCCGGGCGATGAAGCCAAGATCCCCGTTCTCCTAGGCACACAACGTTCCACCGCCACGCCCTACGGTGGTCGTTGAAGCATGGTAGGAGTTTACGGTGTGGGAAACTTGCGGCGCTCACAAGTTTCCAGCTCGGGCACCGCGGGTTCGCCAAACCCGTACCTGGCACTTGCGTACCAGGCCCCTGCGGGGGGAAATAGATAAGGTAGCATAAATTATAGGCACTGAAGCAACATCTGAGATGTACTACATTCAGAAGCTCCTATTGGCAGAATGGTCACAAGAATGGAACTACAGTGAAACAGGTAGAAGAACATATGATATGTTTCCATTCATAGAGGAGAGGTTAAAGCTGAAGTACCTACAATCCTCTACTGTATTGGTACACTACACTACTGGTCATGGGCCATACAATAGCTTCCTTCGAAATCGAAATATTGTGGACTCGAGCAGATGCAAATGTGGTGAAGGGCGTACACTGGACCACGTGGTATGGGAATGTAGAATAACAGCCAATTTGAGAGAACATCAAGCTTGGCCGCAAGGGAGGAGAATATTTGACATACTACATGACGAAAGTTTGTGGCATTTACTAGATGAGGCAGATGATCTAGCCTCAAAATTTTGGAAGGAGTAAATGTATATAAAGGAAAAATGCTGAAGGAAATCAAATGCCACAGATAGCAGAGGAAGAGAACACAATTACAACTTGTGGAAGAGTGGAATCTAATTCAAAAACCAATTCTATGGAGGGTGGGTGCTGTAGGAGACCATCTCGCAGAATGACTGCTACTCAGGAATGTGGTGGGCATAAATTTAAACAGAGGAGAGGGAAAAAGGGATAGTGAATTGGAGCTAGAACCCAAGCAATGCAAAATGTTTCAAAAAGATCATCATAATACAGTAAAATCTTCAAAACATAAATCTGAGCAATCAAAAATAAATAAGTAAATAAAATACAGTAGGAAAAAATCAAAGAATCTATACAGTTAAACATCACCTCTGGTATGTGGTGATTAAATTTAGATAGAGGCAAGGAGAGGATAAAGGGAAGGACAAGTACTGACTGGGTATTATCTCAAATTGAGAGCAGGAGGCTTCCTTGTGCCCAGTTTGTATTGGAAAGCAAGCTCGCAGCTTCTGAGTTCAGAGGAGCTGCTGCTGTCTGGGAGGACTCTGATAGCACAGACCATGAATAAGAATTAAAATTATTGGTCTCATGGGAGATGGCATGAACAGATACTGAATGTTTTGGATTCAGAGTGAATGAATACTGTCCGTCAGTAGCCACTCAGTCTTATGGCTAATGGATTGGTGGTCAAACCTATATGTGAAGCCAGGCAGTGTTTGCAGATTAGATGGTATATTACATGGGAGGTTTCACAGGCGGCGGGTCCTATGATATGAAAGCTCTCACCAGTGACAGGGTTGGTGAATGTGGTGGATGTCACACATCTTTCATCTAGGGTCTACTTCATGAGAAAGAGCATTTGAGCTGTCTGATGGGACGATGAAGACTATGTTTGTGGACTAAGAGTTGACTGAGATTGGGAGGCTTGCTGAAACAAATTCTGGGAGGGCCAGGGTGGAATTTTGGAAGAATGGATCTCATTTCTGGGAAGGTTAGCAGGAAATAATATCCCTGCCAAAGGATTATATTGATGGATAGAAGGCCGGGGAAGTACTGTGTAACCAGGACAGGAATATGGTTGGTTTTGGGGGGTTTGGGGTGGTCAATAGACTAAGTAGGTTGTAATGTGGCTCGTGAAAGTTGATTGTGAACCAAAGCTGGGAGATAGTTGTGGGATAAAGACTATAAGAGAGAGAACGTTTGGTATAATATGGATGGCAACTGCCAAAATGGAGGTACTGCTGTAAGTTGGTGGGTTGGGTGTGGACTGAGGAGCTGAGGTGGCCATTGGAGAGGAACAGATCCACGTCCAAGAATGTTGTGTGCGAATTTGTCCATGTGAAATTAAGGAAGTTATTAAAAGTATCACGATCATTCAAAAAAGTTAGAAGGATGTTCTACCCATGTGTTCAGATCATAAAAATACTATTTATGAACCTAAGCCACATGAGAGGTTTGTTCTCAAAAATGTCTGTTCCAGCTGGTCCATGAAAAGGTTAGCATAAGAGGGGGCCATGGCTGTGATGTGACATCAGTGGTTACCAGGATCGAGTTGGAAGGAAGTGGTGTGGGCATAGTAGAAAGACAGAAAAGGAAATGTTCTGTGTCCTTGATATGGGAGTGGAGCAGACAGACTATATAGGTTGTAGGCATTGGTCCACCAATGCAGAAATTCTACATATACATCTACATCTACCTCTATACTCTGCAATTCACAAATATTGTGGGTGGCAGAGGGTGCTAAGCATCAATCCTAATTCTGTGTATTCCAATCCTGAACAGAACGAGGAAAGAAAGAATGCACATAAGCATCAGTAGGGCTTCTTATTTCTCTAATCTTATCCCTCCTGTCAATGTGACCTAAATAGGTTGGCAGAAGCAGTATTTCATTTCACTCATAAATTAAAGAATTTCACATATTCTCTAATAAATTCAAACAAAAATCACTTCATCTGTCTGCCAAACAATCCCAGTCCAACCTATGTATCAATTTTGTGATACTTTCATGAGGACTGTAACTAGCAACCAAGAATCGAGCAGCTCTCCTCTGTACTTTGTCTAACGTGTTAATCAAACCTTTGCGATACGGATCCCAAATTCCAAAACAATAATCCAAATGCACTAGTGTTTTTTATGCTATTTCCTTTGTATGGGCATTAAAACTTCTCAAAATACGACCTATGAATCATAATCTAGAATTAACTTTGCCTACGACAGAAGTTATGTGTAGGTTCCATTACATGCTGCTTTGTAGTATTATGCCCAGATACTTCAGGGAATCAACCGTGTGAACAACTGAATTGTTAACTTTGTACTCATGAACAAAAGGAGTCTTTTTGTTAATGATTTGCATTGCCTTGCACTATTTGCAGTTAAGTGTATGCTGCCATTTATGGCACCGTTCCAAAATAACATCCAGATTGAGCTGAATTTCTAAGCAATCGTCAGAGTACCTTATTTCCCTATAGATAAGTGCATCATCAGCAAACAATCACAACCTGCAATTAACATTGTCACCGAGATCATTCACAAAAATTAGGAAAAGAATTTGTCCTATTACACTTCCTTGAGGAATGCCCAAAGCTACATCTAGCTTAGAAGAGGCTTTCCCATTAACAACATACTGTAACCGACCAGTTAGAAAATTGCGTATCTATTCACAAATCTGATCTGGTATACCATATGCTCGAATTTTCGTTAAAAGTTGGTTGTATGGTACAGAGTCAAAAGCGTCCTGAAAATCCAAAAAAATTGATCAACTGCGTTGATAACTTTGATTACGTCATACAAAAATAAGGGTAGTTAAGTTTCACACGATCTGTTCTTCCGAAATCTGTGTTGGTATGGGATAAGTAACTCATTTTCATCTAGAAACTTTATAACTTTAGAGCATATGACATGCTCCAGAATTTTACTGCAAACAGATGTTAGACATATGCGTCAATAATTCCTAGAATCTCCCTGATCTCCTTTCTTGAAGACAGGAATTACGTGGGCTATTTTCCAGTCAGAAGGGGCTTTTTTTCTCTTCAAAAGATTTATGGAATATACCTGACAGAAATTGTTCTATTTATTTGCATATTCTGAAAATACTCTTACTCTTCAGGAGCTTTAATTGCTTTATAATACCTACACTATCAATTTGTACCGGATCCATCTGAAATTAAACATGCTGTGGAAAAGTGGAAATGTTTTCCATGTTTTTGTCAGTGGAAGATTTTTAAATTCAGTGTTAAATACAGTAGTCTTGTCGCGGCTGTCATCAATATCCCCGCAGTCTTGTAGTAGAACTGACATATGTTGTCACTACCGCTAAAATATTATTATTATTATTTTTTTTTACATACGACCAAAATTTCTTTGGGTTTTTGTTGAGGCTCTTGGAAACTGAATTACAACGAAAGTCATTAAAGGCCTTGTGCGTTGCATTTTTAACATGTCCTCTTATGTCAATTAACTTTTCTAAATGACTCCCATACATCGTCCTTCTTGAACATACATGTATCTTCCTTTGCTTTTTAAGTAATCTTTTAACTTCACGTGTATACCACATGGGATCATTCCCGTCCCTGATTGTCCATTTTGGTATATGTACCTTCCCTGACTATGTGCATGAATCAAAGCCACATCTCTTCAACCGAGTCTCTTGCTTCTAAGAAAGTAAGGTAATTATCCCTCATACACGTTCTAAAACATTCCCTTGGGGCCTTTTTTGAATCTGTAAACGATCCTTTCTTTTTTCTTTCTGTGCATGGCTGTTAAATTTACTGTAGCAATTACAGCTTTATGATCAGTTATTCCCATGGTGGTAGAAATGTCCATGAATAATTCATACCTATTTGTAATGAGAATATCTAAAATGTTTTCATTACCATTGTGGCGCCGTGTTGGTTCAGTGACAAGCTGCTCAAGATCAAGATCTGAGAAAAGGTCAAGAATAATTTCACAGGATGTTTTATCCCTGCTACCAGTAACATGAACATAATTAGTCCAGTCGATATACAGAAAGTTAAAGTCACCTCCTAGTATTATTAATTCGTTCAGTTGGAGACCCATAAGCCGCAACAATGGGAGGTGCTCGATTGCCAGGTATATGCATTTTGGGAAGGAGATAAAGGGTAGGTATACATGGAGTCTGAAGACTTAAGAAAAGAGATTGAATATGTATTGAGACCTTAGAGGGACCCACTGAACTGTATGTACATATTCCTGTATTTTTTTGTTGAAACTAGGGATGGGATCTTCATTGAGGCAGCAGCACGTGTTGGAGTCTGAAATTGACAAAGGGCTTCAGTGATTCATAACTACTGAGGTTGATCCCTTATCCACGGGAAGGATGATAAGGTCCGCATTAGTCAAAAGTTGTTTTCTGACATGGGTTTCAGCTGGGCTGAGATTGCTAGTGTTCGCCAAGGATTTCAGAAAACTAGGAGAAGCCAAACTGGTAAGTATTCCTCAAAAATTTGAATGGGATGGTAATGGGGATGAGGTTGTGGGTCAAGTGTGGATAATGCTTTGAAATTTTGGAGACTGGTTCCTGGTAGTCTTGAGGACCAGGTTCACTGACATAAGTGGCAAAGTGGTACCACCAGAATAATATAATAAATCTTATAAATCAAAATAAGCAAAAATAAATAAACAAAAGAATCTTCAAAGTTAAACATCGACTCTGGTTAGTGGTGGTTCAAGGGGATGGAAGCAAGGAGATAATAGAAGGAAAAATAATGACTAGGTATTGAAACCAGCTGGCTGCCTTGAGCTCAGTTTGTACTGGTATGCAAGTTCCCACCTTCTGAGTTCAGAGGAGCTGCTGATGTTTGGGAGGACTATGACACAGACTGTAAAACAAGAATTAAAATTGTTGGTGTCATGAGAGGTGGCATGGACAGCTACTGGATGCTTTGGATTCTGGATGAATATCATCTATCCATGCCCATTCATTATTGTGAGCAGTGGATTGATGGACAAAAATATAAGCCAGGCAATGGTTGTAGGTTAACTGGTATATTACATGGGAAGTTTTGCATGTGGCATCTCCTATTGTGGAAAAGCTTTCCGTAGTCACAGGGTTGTTGAAAGTGGCGACGGCGTTGTGTATGTTAACCATCATGCAGTGAGGTCTATTGCATGGGAAAGAGCCTTGGGGCTGTCCAAAGGTATGAGGACTATATTAACAAACTAGAAGTTGGCTGGGAGGGGCAAGGAGTATTTTGGGTTGAATGGATCTCATTGCAGGGCAGTTTTACAGGAAATCATAATCCTGCCAAAGGATTCTGTTGATGGATTTGAGGCCTGGGTAATATTGTGTGACAAAGACAGGACTGTAGTTGGTTTTGGGAGGTTTACAATGGTCGATGGGCTGAGCAGGTTGTAATGTGGCCTGTGAAAGTTGTTTGTGAACAAAAGCCAGAAAGTAGTTGTGGGATGATGTTTGAATACTGGGTAAGGGACTAATGGTTGCAGCATATATAACTATCCGAAATGCCAAGATTGTACAGGAGGGAATGTTTGGTGTGATATGGTTGACAACTATCAAAATGGAGGTTGATTGGTTTGGAGTGGACTTAGGCATTGAGGTAACCATCCAAGATTGTGTGTGGGAGTCCGTTCAAGAAAAATTCACCATGTTAAAGGTATTAAGATTTTTCAGGGAATTTAGAAGGTTATGTAAGACTGGAGATTTTCTCGGCGTTGTAAATGAATAAAATTTTCTCGGGTAGCTAGCCGAGTTAGTCCATCGTTTGACCACGACGTTTCGGCGGTCACAATCTCTGCCGCCATTGTCACTTGACAATGGCGGCAGAGATTGTGACCGCCGAAACGTCGTGGTCAAACAATGGACTAACTCGGCTAGCTACCCGAGAAAATTTTATTCAATTTAGAAGGTTGTTTTAACAATTCATCCAGATTATAAAATTGTTATTTATGAATCTGAGCCATCTGAGGGGTTTGAGCGGGACTTTCTCCAAAAATGTCTGTTCTAGGTGGCCCATGAACAGGTTACCATAAAAGTAAGACATGAGAGTGCCCATGGCAGTGCCACAGGTTTGGTAGTAGAAGTAGTTGCTTTCAAGTATCAGGTGGGCCAAGTTGGCGAGGAAGGACATGCTGGAGGGGGGGAGGAGACATGTTGGAAGTGCACCGATACAGAAAACGTCCCATGACACTGACCCTACGGCAGTGTGGAATGTGTGTGTACAGTGATGTGACATCAATCATTACCATGCTGGAATTGGAAGGCACAGGTGAGCGCACAGTAGAAAAACAGAAGAGGAAGTGTCAGGTGACCTTGATATGGGAGCTGATGGACGATAGGTTTATATAAGAGTGGAGGCTTTGTTGGCATTGTCTATAGATGAAATATTCTATATAAACGTTCTCACTCATCTAGTTTCCCAATAACATTTCATCTATTGGACTATAGGTTGTAGGTAAAGGTCCATGAAGGCAGAGACGTGTTAAGTTGGAGATCTGTAAGCTGCAACAATAGCACTTCCCACATTACCAGGTTTATGGATTTTGAGGTGGTTTATTGATTTTTATTTTGTGTATAATGCTGTATCACATTTACAACACTCAACAACAATTATACTGTAATCATGGAACAACCTTGTTTCAAAATAAACACACATACATACACATAGTTAAGCAGACAATGTCCGCAGCTGGCCACTATGACAGGATCGCCAGTCAGAATCACTAAAACATGACATCGGGGCACTCCAACCAGGCCACCACATTCCGGCATGTCTTCCGGACTACCAGCAAAGGCACGCAGTGGACAGTCCTGCACAATTTGCGACACAGTTTGTGAAACCTCACCGCAGTCGCAGTACAGATAATCTGCCCAGCCCCAGGTGTGGAGAGTTGAAGCAGTTCTTTCCATTATACATCTAATGTGATTTAATTTCCACCAGAAATGGATTTTGAGGAGTAAGAAATGCTATGGACTGTGTGGTAAGGCCTTGGAGGAGCCTTTTGAACTGTACATATTCTGTATTTTCATATAGCAGGTGTAGGATCTTTGGTGAGATGGCAGTAATTGATGGTGTCTGATAAGGGCTTCAGCCAAAGTCACTGATTCATAACTACTGTGGTTAAGCCATTGCCACCAGGAAGGATGATGAGTTGAGCCTCTGCAGCCATTAGCAGGAGTCACCAACTTTTGTGTTTAATTTAACGTTTGTTAGATAGCTTTTGTTCTTATCTTTGATTATTTCCTGTTTAGGTAGTGAATAGCCAATTGAGTCGATAGCAGCAGACGCCAATTTGTGTTTGATTTAAAGTGTGGTAGATATCCCTGAATATTTCCCGTTTACGTAGTAAATCAGCCAGTTGAGCTTCCACAGCCAATAGCAGCAGTTACCAACTTTTGTTTAATTTATTTGTATCCCTGTGTTTGGTTGTTTCAGTTAATATAGCTTGTGCATTGTGTTACAGTAGGCATCTTGCTTTCAAAGAGATTCTAACCACTATGACATCTCTTCAAGCACAGGTATGGAACATCCTAGATGAAGCGCGGCAGTGCGCCAGTGAATTTCCAGAGCCTATTGAAATATAACCAGCAATATTTGATAGTGTGGATTGTCTTGTATCTGCTGCAGAAAATGTCTGGCATCATGGAAAGGCATCGAAGTTCCAAAATAACTGTCAGGAAAATATCTTGCCATTAAGTAATGCATTTTCAGTTTTTCAGGAGGATGAAGATTTAAGTGCGAATGCCCCAGAATCGCAGCAGGGAAGAAATGTTCACAGACCCAGAGTGATGCCAGGAAAAGGTTTACTGATGATTGGCAGCTCCAGTGTCCGAGGTCTGGAGAAACTGTTATGAGAACTAGCTACAAAGAATGGTGCAGACCCTCACTCTAACATCCATTCTCTTTGGATAAGATCTTTTAAACACGACGTTTCGGCAGTCACCTCTGCTGCGGAAGTGACTGCCGAAACGTCGTGTTTAAAAGATCTTATCCGGCAGAAGACCCATGAAGAATTCCTGTCTACCATACGCCAGGAAAAACTTAATTGTCACATCCATTCTCTTTATCTTCCAGGAGCAACTGTACCACGTGTCATAGAGGATAGCAACTGCCATCTGTTAAGAGTAGCTGCACATGTCGGTAGTGATGACTTGTGTCATATTTCTATTGCAAATATAGTTAAACGCATGGAAGTTGAGCCAGAAGGTGTATGAATCCACACGGGAAAATTCAGTATCGTTGCAGTCCTCCATTTGTAGTGTCATGCCGTGCGTCAATTGTGGGGAAGCCGTATAGTGGAGGATTTTTAATTTGAATTGTAGTTTACAGGAGCTGAGACACAGAAACAATCAGGGCTTCGTTGACCTTTGACCGATAATAGCTGCCAGATGGGATGCATTTGACAGGTTGGACGTCCACTACACACCGACAATGGTGACCAAAGTGGCTGCAAAAATATGGAACAGTCTTGTTATCAATTATTTTTTAGGAATGCCGTGAGGCCCAAGGTTCCTTCAGTTGAATGAAGAGAGTGTAGCAATAACCAACTCTTGGTCCTGGTAGTGATGGAGCCAGAAAAAAGAATATTGCAGCTCTAAATACCTCACCTGCTTCGCTTCAAAATATTATTGATATAATACTAGGAACTGAGAGCTGAATCTAGTGATGTATTTCGCCCTCATTTCAATTTTTCGGAAAGACAGAACTGTCTCAATGCAGGTGTGTTCATGGCCATTAATAAAACTGTTAATTGCTCTGTTGTAATTGAAACGGAAAATTTTTGTGAGTTATTATGGGTCAAGGTAAAAATTGGTAGAAATTTATAATAGGGTCATTTTATCGACTTCCAAATTCTGGTTTGGCTAATGTGGAATATTTCAGAGAGTTACTTAACATCTATAAAAAATTTCAGGGACATATTATATTGATCATGCATGGCAATTTTAACCTACCTTCAGTTAAGTGGGACACATGTACGTTCATGTTGGGTGGAAGAAACATTCCTAGAATCATTTTCAGAAAGATCACTTGAACAGATGGTCGAAGAGCCAACGCGGTGTGACAAACATTCCTTGTCCATTTTGGATCTTTTCTTACAAGCAATCCAGATATTGTAGATACAGCTTGGATAGAAGACAGTATAAATGATCATAAGGCAGATGTGGTAATTTTAAAATCTAGTGTGAATTTGAATCAAGCTAAAGCCAAACTTGTATATTGCTTCAATAAGTCAAATGATGCAGGTATGGATGATCATTTTGAAAAAAAAATTGAAACATACACGCTAAATACAAATGTTGAAGAATTTTGGTTTAATTTAAAAGAAATAATAGGGACCAGTTTAAATCAATTTGTTCCTGAGAAGTTTATTAAGGTTAGTAAGAATTTTCCGTGGTTCAATCAGGAAGTGAAATGTATGCTCTGGTGGCAAAGGTGTTTACATGCCACAGTGAAGAAATCTGGGGACTTGTCTAGTCACACTAAATTAGTCCAGTTGCGAGTGGAAGTGCGTAAGGCAATGTGTGAGGTGTTTAAAGAATTCCAAGTCAGGAATTTATCCAAAGAATTGATTACTAACCCAAAAAAGTTCTGGTTGTATATCAAAGTAATAAGAGGCCTTCGTAAGGTTATGCCATCACTGATTAAGGAAAATGGGGAATTATCAGAAACTAGCATAGAGAAAGCAGAAATTTTGAATAATATATTTAAAAAAGTTTTCGCAACAGAAAATCTAGAGGAGATTCCGATATTTGACTCTTGTATCAACAAAATTATGAAAGGTCTCATTCTTGATGTCGAGGGAATAACTAAACTGCTTATGAATGTAAAAACCAATAAGGCTCCCGGGCCAGACGGAATTCCTACAGGATTCTACTCTAGGTATGCAAAGGCAAGTGCTCCATATTTTATGAAATTATATGCCGCCTCCTTGAATCAAGGAAAAATACCAGCTAAATGGAAGACTGCCATTGTAAGTCCAGTGCTAAAAAAAAAAAAAAAACGATGCTGCAAAACACAACTTGCACTTTTAATTCAAGACTTGTGCTGTATCATAGATGAGCAATCCCAGGTTGACTTAGTTCTATTAGATTTTAAAAAAGCTTTCGACACTGTGCCTCACACTAGGTTACTTATGATACTTCGCCAAATAAGCAACTGGGTTGCAGACTTTTTGAAGGGTAAAACACAGTGTGCAGTTGTCAATAGTGAGCACTCGTCACTTACCGAAGTGAGGTCCGGCAGTTTCCCAGGGAACTGTGATATGTATGGCCTATGTTGTTTCTCATATACATTAATGATTTGTGGGACGTAATAAGGGGGAAGAAAAGACTATTTGCCGATGATGTTATTATTTATCGTGAAATAAAAGCCCAGGATGACTGCTTTGTTACAAGACAATATTATAAAAATAAATGTGTGATGTAAGGACTGGCAGTTGGAGTTAAACATTAAAAAGTGCCAAGTCATGCGCATAAGTAAAAAGGTGACACCTTTTAGCTCTGAATATACAATTAATGGCACTGTCCTAAGAACGGTATATTCTGCTAAATACCTAGCATTAACAATTTGTAATAATTTGTTGAGGAATCAAGAAGATAATGCTCCGATTTCTAGGTCGTAATTTAAAAAAGTGAACACCAAAAGTTAAATCAATTGCATACAGGTCACTGGTATGTCCTCACTTAGAATATTGTTGTTCTGTATGGGGTCCCCCACCAAAAGGGGTTAATTGATGCATTGGAGAAGGTCCAAAGAAGAGCTGCCTGATTCATGACAGGTATATATAGTTGGAGGGTAAGTGTAAGTGTGATGTTGAAGGAGTTAGGTTTGGAAGACATGGAACACCGAAGGCATTGCTTTCGACAGAAGCTAACTGAAAAATTCGCGACTAACTTATTTCGGAATGCCAGCAAACAAATATTACTACCAGGAATGACCACAAAAATAAAATAAGAAAAATCAGGGCCAGAACCGATCCATTTCTGTAATCATTTTTTCCACGTGTGATTATGGAATGGAACAGGAAGGATTTACCAGGTGAGTAAACTTAAAATCCAACAAGATTAGTACTCAATAAATCACTTCAGCCATCCTGATCTGGGTTTTCCTGGTTTTCCTAGATTGCTCCAGGTGAATGCCAGGTTGGTTCCTCAAAATAGCCCATGGGCCTCCTGCCATATCCCATAAATCCCTTCCAAACTTTCGAATAAGTGCAATGCACCCTCCAACACATACTTTTAGTGAATCGCAGAGTAGTAATAATAACAATGAGGTCTGTGTTGGTAGAAACTTGTTTTATGGTACTGGTTTCAGCTGGGCTAAGATTGCTAGTGCTTGCCAAGTATTTCAGTAAACTAGGCGAAGCCAAACTAGTGGGTACCGAGTCTTTGAAAATTTGGAAGGCATGGTTCTGGGGAAGTAGTGGTGGGTCAAGTGTGGGTGATGGTTTGAATTTACAGAGACTGGGTTCCAAGAAGTCCTGAGACCAAGGTTCACAGACATGAGTGGCAAAGCAGTACCGCCAGTGGAGTGTTCAACAGAATGACGAGAGTCATAGATTTGGTTGGGAAGGAAAATGTAGGAGTACGAAAAGGTTAGGCTTTTGTAGAGTTGGGATGCAGATAGTAGTGAAGAAAACAGGTTCATAACTGAAAATTTAGGCTTGGAAGTAGAGCAGAGAGTGAGGTACGGGTTTTTAAAGGAAAGGTTGAGGTATATTGAGGAGTTGGTTAATGGATGGTTTTGAGGAAATTAGGAAAGGCCGCAGTTTTGAATGATGGATGAGTGGCTGGCAGGGAAGAAACCGCCCAACTGCAAGATGAGACATCAGCAATGTGGACAACTTATGCATGCCTATTGCTGGAATTCACCAATTATTGTAAAATCTGCAGTATAAGTGGAATTACTTGTTAGGATGAGAGCTTGAGTATTTGGTGAAGGGATATGGGGTGTTTGTAGTGTTGGTTTGCAGGAAAAGGTGAATAAGGGCCAAAAACTGTTTGTAGCAGAAGGAATGTAGGGCAGGATGAACTTGCAGGGGGAAGTTGGCAGTTTGATTGTGAAATCATTTGGGGGTGTGTTTAAGTAAAGGATATGAGATTGAAGTTTGATGAGTTGAAAGGCATGGTATCTATATGCAGACAGGTATTTATCAATAAGTGACCTGTAAGGAAAAGTTAATAACGACACATTGAAAAAAAAAGTTAAAATACCACAGTCCAGGAAATGTTTACACTGCTTGCAAACTGAGTGTGTTGCCTTCACTTAGGTTTTGAATGTATGCTGATGAAAATGAGAGCAGTAAATGGATAAGACAGTAATAAAAAAATAATAATGTGAGAGTGTGGCCAACACTGAGGTATTTATAGTCTTTGTTTCCTAACAATGTATATAGCTCAATGGACCCCTCAGAAGTGTCACCAGGAAGTTTATCACACTTCTTCCACCCAAAAATCTGCGCACACCATCCTATAAGTGTTTCCCTAAGTCCATAAGTCTGTAAACCCTGGATGTCCCATAGTTGCCACTTATGGTTTGCCGATGGAGTGTATCTCTGTCTTGATAGACCAATATCTACAACCCCCAGCCAGCCAGATCCCCTCACACATTATAGATACGCAACAATTCCTCCTCCGTATTTCCACTGTGACCACACCTTTTCCTCCAGACTACATCATGGTAACAATTGTTGTGACACCCTTATATACTAACATTCCTCGCTACCAATCCCAATGACCCAGTATCTTTTCTTGCCACTACACGTACCAAAATTTTTAATTCTTTCTTCACCGTCCATGCTATCAGAGTCCTCCCAAACAAAAGCAGCTTTTTTGAAATCAGGAGGTGGGAACTGGCTTACCAGTACAAACTGCCACCATGTATTAGCTTAAGATAACGACCAGTAATCTTTGTTTTTACAATCATTCACCAGCCCCTCTATCTCTTTGCACAAGAACCACTACTCACCAGAGCTGATTCAACATGTGTCCATGTTTCGATGCCATTCTGCCTTCAAGTTTGGTAAGCAGTGGTTTTCTCCTGCCCATATCTTTGTGTGTATACAGGGTGGTCCCAAATTCATGGTACAAACTTTAATGGTAGGTACAGGACATTGTAACAATGATTTATTGTATAGGAATGTATGGTCGCAAGAGACGCGTTGTGGCGTAAACAGGGGAAATAACAGCCGAAAGGAAAAAACAAAGCTTTTATTGAAAGCGTTGTTGACAAGTGTCATGTTTACATTAAGTGTTCAAAATTGCATCCACCAGTAGCGATACATGCTTGACAGCGTCGGTGGAGCGAATGGCGTTCACGTTCAAAGATGCCTAGTATTTCACGAACACCTGCAGCAGCTACGGATATGCGAGCAACGAGATCCTCATTTGAGTCAACTGGAGTCTCATAAACAAGATGCTTTAGATGTCCCCATAAAAAGTAATCGATGCTCGATAAATCGGGAGATCGGGGTGGCCAAGGTACTGGTCCCCCAAGCCCAATCCATCTTTCCTTTTATTTCCCCTGTTTGCGCCTCACCGCGTCACTTGCGACCATAAATTCTTATACAATAAGTAATTGTTACAAAGTCCTGTGCCTACCATTAAAGTTTGTACCATGAATTCGGGACCACCCTGTATATACAAATAATACAGAGAAATGGAGGTAAAAGGATAACCTTGTCTGACACTACTATTGATAGACTTCCA
This sequence comes from Vandiemenella viatica, assembly GCA_031002005.1. Taxonomy (NCBI): domain Eukaryota; kingdom Metazoa; phylum Arthropoda; class Insecta; order Orthoptera; family Morabidae; genus Vandiemenella; species Vandiemenella viatica. Next base: position 176,575,727 of record JARYHS010011408.1, read on the forward strand.
ATCCATTGTTTCAGTTTTACTGCTATTAAATTGTACTTATAAAGATTGTACATTACTAAACTTGTTTGATTAGGTTTAAAGCATAAAGATGCAGGAAAATTTACATTGGGACATAAGCTACATCACAGTTAATTAATGTAATAATAAATGATAATACTGAATATATAGCATGCACTGTCTTGAAACAAGGTTTGTAAATTATATATATATCAAATTACAACAGATTGCTCTCAGACATGACTACATGAAAGGCTCCTCGACTATGATGTGTACTTCTGACATAGTTTTTCTACAGCATCACATTTTCAAGATTTAATCAACACACAGTCACAAAATCAAGTTATAAAATGTCTTATTAGGAATTTGGACAGTCGTGCATCCTATAATAACTGTATTTGATATTAGCAAATTATTTTAACAGTAAAGAAGTAGATCCTACAGTAAATAAAGAATTCTGACAAATAACATAACAGCTAACTGCAACCGACCATCCAAAAATGGGATCTACTGAAGATCGCAAATCTGCCACATCAAATTTGTGCTACATATTCATCTGCAATATTCGATAACTCAATTGATGATTTTTGATGAGTAGGCTAGGCCTATACATAACTGGTCTCAATGTTTTCTGTATGTGGAAAATGGATCCTTAACCTGGATCTAATGTCGTGGTGGAATCTGATGTTTATTAAAGTTTAGATTTTATGTTAGTTACATTCTTTTTGAGATTTTTGATGTATTGAATGGGTGGCATGGAAGATTGGTATAACGCTTTGTGTTTGGGAAGCTTTTTTCAAATATATATTGACAGGACAGATAAAATACACCCACAAAGCTGAAGGGAGGAGGGCAGCAGCAACACAAAACAACAAACAAACACAGAAAAAAAACCCACAATATTTCAGGTAAACACCCTTTTTCAGGTTAGCAGAAGTACATGGCCATGTTGTTTTGTGTTGCTGCTGCCCTCCTACCTTCAACTTTGGTGAGTGTTGGGTGTATTTCATCTATCCTGTCCATATAAATATTGCCTCACGGCAGTTCTTTCCTTCCATTGTTTCCTATATATGTATTACTTTGGTGTTAAGTCAGTAATTCTGTATAGGCCTACTCTATGAATAAATTCAAGACCCCATTAATTTTATTTTCTGTCGTGTGTGTGGTGATTGAGTCACAGGTGTTATCCTATGTTGATTTGTTGTATTTCTTTTCTTGAACATTAAAGTTTGTTGCTATCAGTTGTGGATTTTTTGGGATTACTAGAAATTGTGATTCTGCAAGGAAGTGGTGTGATAATACTGCAGGAGTCAAATACAAGACACCACTAGAAATACTTTCCAAAATAATTTTAGTGTCATCATGTTGTTCTAAGGCATATTACGACATAACTACTGCGTGGAAAGGCAGCTCTATCATAACTGTGGCACTGCAATTTGATGATGAATTCTTATGTAACTTCACGATATTTCACTTAGTTCTTGAGGTATCGAATGCCAAAAACCAATTATTGATTTTCCTTGTGCTTTTGGTGACATTTTTCTTCTGGTCAATGCTTTATTTCATTCTGATCACAACCACTAGAAAGAAAACAAAACATCTGTTGTGTATGTCCGGCATGTAGTTCATTGTGGATTTAGCGAATTTGTTTTTGGTCCACACCACATCTCAACCTAACCACCTTAATTTGGAGATACGATATTTCAAGAACTATGAGAGATATAAAAAAATGTTATTCTTCACTTTTGATTTGTCTCATTGAGTAACAAGAAAATTCATCATCGAATTTGCCTTTAGATAAATTTTTCTTCTGGTTCTGGTTGCATTTTGTCCTAACTACCTCACTTTAGAGACAGCATAGCTCAAAAACTAAGCAATATAAAAAAAAAAAAAAAAAAAATATTCCTCACTTTTGATTTGCCTTGTCAAGCTACATTCAAATTTATCATCAAATAGTTATCATAGAATCCCCCTTGGAAACAATGGTCCAGTGTGTATGACAACCCAATTACTGTTTGAAAATAATATGTTTTGTAGTTGAATACCGCAGTATTATGACATCTTTAGTTAGAAGGAAACAATATTTTTATAGCAGGATCACTTTTGTTCTTGTGGTGCTGGCTTGTACAGTAGGACGAATGGGGTTATTTGGAGATTACAACACCAATTCATTTCAAGTAGTCAATTGAATTGTTTTGGATTTATGTTGTTTGTTTTTCCCTGACCATAAAAACCCCTTGTTCACATGCAGATCAGACTAGCGACATTTGTTGATGCGCATGCAGGTAGTTATATCATAGGCACCAAGTTATGATGTTCTTAGTTAATGTGACATTAAGTACCAGTATCGTATACTCCAATAATCACCAAAAAAATGATAATTCATATGATAACTAGAAAAAATTGAAATACGAGAAAAGATTCGCCTAAATTACTGCAAAAAAGTTTTGTGTAAACCCAGTCAGAGAAATATTTGGTTATATTATGCATACCTTAGAAGCTCTTTTCCCATTCCTACATACTGAGAGCCCTGTCCTGGAAAGAGGATTACCGAGGTTTCACGAGGATTTATTTTCGGATCCCTCTTCAGAGCTTGGCTACGACTTCGTCCAACAACTGCTCCTTTCGGATAAGGTGATGTTGCCCAGTCTTGAGATGTTTCCATCTCTACACCGGTATCAGAAGCAGCATCATCTAGTTGCTGTTTCAAGTCTATACTGTTCAGCATTCCATCCTGAGTTTTATTGTGACAGCATTTAATTGTAACTGACAACCAACTTCGATGAACAAAACGCAAAAGTATGGGTGTTAATTTGTTGTTGCCGTTGGTTATAGCAGAAAACGACATGCTTGAAAACACCTCCGGGATGAACCATCTATTTACCACTTATACGTTCTGCGGTGTTAATAAAACTATCATTGGTGTTACAAGCTTCCCCGGTGAAATTAAAAAAAAGAAAAAAAAATCATAAATCATTTATTCAGACATAACGGGGTTTCTTGCGCTTCAACATGGGTCTACTATCTGAGCAGTGACTGTACACCAACGGTTTACGATGTAAACAACCAGAGATATAGTAGATGTAGTTAATCACATGGAGGAAGGAAATATATGGAGGAGAAGTGACCTTAAATTGGTGAAGCAGGCTCGCGCATGCACAGTGGCGGCAGCGGCGATATTGCGCTTCCAAACAATTGCAATGTTCCCAGTATATCCCGAAAACTAAGCAAGATATCGAAAAATTTTATTCTTTATTTTCGATTTGTCTCATCGTGTTACATAAGAATCGATCATTAAATTTGACTTTTGCGAAATTGTTCTTCTCCATTTCAACTCAAGACACCTCACTTTTGATACAGTATATCTCTAGAACTAGGTGAGATATCGAAAATTTTTATTCTTTATTTTTCATTTGTCTCGTCTTTTTAAATAAGAATCCATCATCAAATTTGACTTTGACCAATTTTTTCTTCTGAATTTCAACCAAAACCATTTCACATTTGGGTCAGAATATCTCGAAAACTAAGCAGGATATCAAAAAATTTTATTCTTCATTTTTTATTTGTCATATCGAGTTACATAATAATCCATCACCAGATTGCGGCGTCACCTTTATCCTAGAGTCCCCTTGAGGTTTTTGTACATATTCCCCGTGTCTGTATGGAAGCGGCCATGCCCCCTCCACTCCGGCCATGCCCCCCCACTCCTCCTCCGCCCTGCTTCACTTCAATGCGTGGTGAAGGTCTCTTGCGTTGTCTCCATATATTTCCTTCCTCCATGGTTAATCACATGGAGGAAGGAAATATATTTCCATGGTTAATCAAGGCTTCCGTGAGAAAGATATTGTACGTTTTCTTCATAGCCGTGAGATTGAACTATCAAGCAAGCCGTGACAGATTCCGACCCTTTTTTTTATGATGCCTTTACGTCTTGTCGAAGTCTGCATTATTAGAGGCGGAAAAGGTTGAGGGAGAAGGAGATTATAAATAATTACGTAGCGTGGATGCCGCTACAAACCCATCAATCTGCCATCCTCACGGGGTCCAGGCTTCATTGCACTTTTCTATTCTGGCCATGTGATGAGTCCGATACAAGAGCATTTTTTATTTTTTTCAGAAAAAATGGGTATGAAAATAAATATTTAATATGAAAGACTGATACCAAACACGAGCGTATGTGGGGACACTCAATGCCGTGAACAATTCTCCCCACTACCCTGGCACGCGGACGTGACGTCTCAATGTCGATACGTGTAGACGGCATCGAGAGTACCCACAGACGCTCGTCACTCGATGCCGGGCGCAAATCTTCCCACCATCCCGACACAGTACGGAAGATGGAACAAAGTATATATACCTGCAAATACTGTGACAAGGTTTTTACCTTAAATTCAAATTTGTTAAGACACTGTCGTCACATCCATCCGGTTCAGCAGAAAAAGTGTTTGTGTGTAAGAAATGTGGTAAAGGAGTCAAGCCTTAATCGCCAAAGAACCCACTGACATGAAACTGAAAAATTGTAATTCCTGGTTGTGCTGTCTGTGCAAGGCAAACACCCAGATACATAACTTGGGCGTTTTAAAAACTTCAACAGGAGAAAGAACGCAAAGTGGTAGCACAGAGAAAGCAGAATCCATATTAGGGCTAGTTTCACAGAAGATTATCACTAATATTTAACAAACCATAATGGAAATAATTATTTGGGTGCACGGCAGTACACCCGCCAAGTCGAGTCAACGGCGGCACTGCCTACCCTTTTCTCGAAGCGATTCGGGCCATTTTTGAGTCACAATTTCTTCAGTCGTATTCATGCTACGTGTTAATAGTAGTGGGACTCACGAAGGGATAGAGGTACAACAACCTTTTATACAGCGTTTAGGGAGAGTCAGAAGGCATCTTGCACGTTGTCGCTTAAGATATCTTGTCGATACGTTTTTAGACGTGGTTGTGTTGTTGATCTGCGGCCTAGATTGTAGTACTGTGCTCCAGGATTTGCTTCTAGGTTATTTATAAAGACTTTTGCAGAATTCATAATGTGGGTTTTAATAGTTTGGAGTCCAGTTTCCCTGTGAAGTTGTGAGTTTCGTATAAACGAAGGTGCTTTTAAAACAGTGCGGGGAAGTTTATTTTTTAGGGACTGTATTCTCTGTAGTTTGGATGGTGCGGCTGGGCACCATACGGACGATGCGCATAATATGGCGAGTCGGATCAGTGATTTGTAGAGTAACAGCCCGCTTTTGATTTTAAGTGAACTTCTCTTATTCAGAAGAGGATAAAGTCTGGACATGTGAATATAGGCTTCGGATAGTTTCTGATTAATGTGGTAGTTTCATGTAAGTCTACGATCCAAGAGTAGTCCTAAATATTTTATTGCTTTATCTGCTGTGTGCCATTCTATTTCATCGTCGTTGATCCTGAGTTTTTTTGTCGTTTCTCGGATGGTGGAATGTGAAGATTTTGGCCTCGCATTTGGTACTATTCAGCTTGATGAGCCATTTTTTCAGCTAGTTAGAGAATATATTAAATGACTGTTGGATTTTTATTACTGCTACGTCGATATCTGTGTATGAAGTGAAAATCACGGTGTTGTCGACATACATGGCGGTACAAACAGTGCGGAATATCAGGATGTCTGCCATGTATAAGTTGAATAATAGGGCTCCTAAGAGGGAGCCTTGTATGACACTTGCTTGTACAATTTTTCTAGCAGATAATGTATCGCCTATGCGTACAGAGAAGGTACGGTTTTTGAGAAAACTCTCAATGATGGTGAAAAAGTAAAGGGGAGTATCGAGCTTCTTTAGTTTGTAGTTCTGTCGAAGGCTTGGGCGACGTCAGCAAATAGGGCTACTGTATGCCTCTTGCTTTCGAAGGCTTTCAGGATATGTTCAGAGAGACGTTGCAGTTAATGAACACATTAATGTTTTGCTCTGACTCTAAACTGGAAGGGTTGTATTTCGGAGATTGAGTCTAGGTAGTATGAAATCTGTCTCTTCATTATATTTCCAAGTAGTTTAGAGCAAGTCGTTAGTAGACTTATTGGCCTGTAACTTGACGGGAGTAGTTTGGTTTTCCTGGTTTGAGAATAAGAATAATAACTGCATGCTTCCATGTGGAGGGAAAGTATCTAAGTTTTAATAATTTTGCCAAGAATTGGAGGTCGGTTTGTGGGAGATTTTTGTAAATTAGTTTCGGGATGTTATCAATACCTTGTGATTTCCTAGTCGGAAGACGTTTTATTAGTAAGAATAGCTCTTTTGCTGACTTTTACTTGATGGGACATTGGACAGTAGAAGCGTTTTGTTTGAGAAAAGCCACGACAGGATTATCATCAGCGTTCGGCTGAAAAGTTTTTTCGAGGTGATCTGCCATAATTTTACTGTTTTATTCGTCCGTGACATACACGTCGGTGCCTAGCTTTGACGGCAGCATCGGGGAATGCTCTCTCAGTATACGTTTAGTCGCATACCACAGGCTTGTGTCACCAAAATGAAAATTCGATAAGTATGACTGCCCCGAGGGTCTGCGTCCATATACTGTACTCGATTTTCATCGAGATGACCCGATACGGGTTTGGCGCACCCAGGCTCCCGAGCCTCTCCGACTTCCTGTTTTGTATCCTACTGAATGGATGCAAGCTTGTGGTTGGGACACAGAACATGTGTACTAGGACAATGTCCCCCTAGACCAGTAGACTCCACGAACACGTCCGTAAAGTTCGAGCTTAGCTACCCAATCCCATGTAGAATCGGGCAACGGATTCAGCATCGTTCAAATAGATGTGGAGTAGAGATCTGGCGAGAGCCCCCTCGACCGTTACTCATCAAAGGGGAGAAGGGGAACCTTCTCAACATGAAAAGGGCTTGGGACCCCTTAAACGGGTAAAAGACGGGTAGGCGTGGGAAGGAGCGGCCACTGGGCATGACCTGGCGTGTCGGGACTGATCCCCCCCCCCCCCCCGATGCAGACACCACGGCTTTTACCCGTAAAGCTGGAGATAATCCCGTGTAGAACCGGGCAACTGATGCAAAGAACGTGGAGTAGAGGATCACGAAAGTGACCTCGACCGTGCTCATCAGGTGGTGAGGATAGCCTGCCAACATGGGCTTGCTGCCATAATTTGTCCTCTATATAGTGGGGGACCGGTAGTATATGGGTTCGCCCGAGTGGGCAGCTGCACCTTGAGAACATTGTGGGGACCTTCTGGACTCTGCAGTGGGATCGTGCACTACAACGGTGCTCTGTGAAGCTTGGACGAGTGTGAGCGAATCTGCACCCATGTAGGGGAACACACAGTAGGACCTTGCCTCGTAGCATGCGGCTCTGCATCCGGTGGGCTTGTCGGATGGATGGTGGAGCGCGAAAAGGGCTATCCCGCGGCGATGTAGCCCAGTTTGATGCGGCTTATACCCCCTCTCCCCCGAGTGCTGGTGGGATCGGGAGCATGTGGGAATAGCAAAGATTCTTAAGCTATATGACCAGGTTTTGGAAGGGTCTTCGGCCTTGTCATGGTGGGCGCTGCGTCCACGCCGCTCCCCGTGGGCACCCTTAATTGGTGGTTAAAGGCGCCTTGTCCACCGTCCCTGCTTTAATGGCGGGTGATTCAGAAGTGTTCGTCCCTGTGGTGGGGGCAGCTTGGGATGGTGGGTAACGGGGGGTTCTGCGAGGGCCTGATGATTGTTATGTCGGGTATGCCCATAGACCAGACCTTATACCCTGGAAAGTTGTTGTTGGTATCGTGAGTGTCCCAGGTGATAGAGTCGATGTTTGACAATGCGTGTTATAATTCTATGCGTTGCCAGGGTTGCCGTTTCCTCTGCCACAGTCTGCGAGTGTTATGTTTTTCGCGTAATAGGCGGAAAATGTCTGCTGGTAGATGTTCTTTATGATTTGGGTGAACGAAATTTCTATTGGTTGCTTGGTGTACGGCAATTTGTATCGTGTTTGTAAAAATCTGAATTGTGCTGTCAATGTTCGCTGGTTCGGATAGTTTCATATTGTTGTCTAGTATATTCTCAAGATGAAGCTGAAGTTTCTTCCAGTCGATGCGTCCCGTGATTAACTTTGGAGGTAGCTGATTGTAGGAAGGCACTGATTGAAATTTCATGACGACTGGGCATTTCGGTTAGAACATCCTGTTCAAAAGG
>JARYHS010011408.1:176584870-176706910 GCA_031002005.1 Vandiemenella viatica
AAGCTCTTTTTTGCTAGTGCTATTCTGCTTTTGACATCATTCCTGCTTTGGCCATCAGTTGTAATTTGTTTCCCAGGTAGCAGAATTCACTTACTTCTCCAAATGCATTCGATCCTATTTTTATATTTAATCTGCTAGTATTTGTATCATTTCTGCTACATTTCATCACTTTAGTCTTGCTTTATTCATACTCAGGCTAAATTCTTCCTTCAGTATTTTGTTCGTGCCATTCAGTAACTTCTCAATATCCTCAGCCCTCTCTGCTAACAAGACAATGTCATCAGCAAATCGTAGCATACTAATTTTTTCTCCCTGAACACTTACACAGCATGAAAATTTTCTTTTATTTCCTTTATTGCTTCTTCTACATACATGTTGAATATTAATGGGGATAGACTACAACCTTGTCTCACACCCTTTTAACTGATGCATGTCTCTCGTGATTCTCTACTATTATTATAGCCACTTGATTCTTATATGGTTTATAAACTATTCTTCTCTTTCAATATTTTAGACTCGACTTCTTTAAAATTTTGAACATCTTACCCACTTAACATTATCAAAAGCTTTTTCTAAATCAACAAACGCCATTAAAATATCTTTTTTTCTTACATGTGAATGTTTCTCTTGACCCATCTGTCAAGGGAGCGTGCAAAAACCACGTAGCTCCATTTTGGCCTACTGTGAACCACCCTCCCCCCCCCCCACGTAGCCCTACGTGGCTTTTGCCTCTACCCCCCCCCCCCCCCACGTAGCTTTTTTTCCCCTTTGATTCCATAAAACATTTTGTACTGTTTTCTCTTTGTCAGAGGATTGTAAATTATATAAGGAGATAATTAACCGAGGGAAATCACTATTCACATGCTGTTGTGTGTTCTGTTCCTCATTTTAACTGTGAAAAATGTTATAATAGGAGAGCTACGTGGCCTGGCTCGGAACCCCCCCTCCCCCCACGTAGCCTTCCAACTAACCCCTCCCCCCCCCCCCCGGACCGAGCCACGTGGTTTGTGCACGCTCCCCAAGTATTAATCTTAAACCCAGAATTGATTCCCTTGCACCACGGTTTTTCCTAAACCCAAACTGATCTTCCTACTATTTCTTCTACTACACTTTCCGTTCTTCTGTATATTATTCTGGTCAGTAATTTTGAAGCATGTGATGTTAGATTAATGGTGCGATAATTATCACTTACTCAAGATTACCACTCTAGAATAAAGCAGGGGAGGGAAATAATTTATTTGACAAGTCAGGTATTATTGAGATCAAATTGAAAGTAATCTCGTTTATCGGCAAGAGTCTGAATTTTCTTTATATAGTTGAAGTTTTTTTGCTAATGCCATTTTTCTCAACGCACAACGGTAATCTCCATTCATCCACATCTTCACACAAGGTTTCGTTGGCACACATGTAACATTAACGAGCTATTAAGGCAATCTTCACCAAATGACTGTTCTTATTTGGGGAACTTACTCATATTGTGCGTACAGCGAATAGAATTATTGATGATTTAAGTGTTATGCATATTAATCAGTGAATTAAAAATCCATCATAGACATTTATTACAGTAGAACTCCAAATCAATTGGCACCAGATCCCATTCGGATAGTTGGATTTTTTCCAAAAAAGAGTATTTTAATTAATTATTGGATGTATGTTGAAAATGGAAGAAAAATAGTTTTTAGTTAATTAAATGAAGGCAACACTTTTACATCTTAAGTGGACTTACAAGTGCTGTACAATAGTACAGTATGTACTTACTGTACTGTAAATAAGTCATTGCTTGCTGAACATCTCGGTCAAAGTAAGCTGTTTGACTGTGCTCAGCCTAGTTGTGCAAACGTTGACAGTGAGAAGTTGCATGTGGTCACTCTCGGACTGACGCTCCATTCCCATCAACACTGATGGTCCCGTGTCTGTTACAACTTCGATATTCAGGTCAACTTCTTCCTTGACACTTTCTTCTCTCACACTTTCAATAAGTTCATCATCGTTTAGAATTTCACAGTCTGACGAATCTATATCTTCAGCACTAACTTCTGAACATCCAGGAATTTTCAAAAGAATGTATCTGAATTCTTCAGTTGACACATCATCCACATGTTCTCCTGTCTCCTCCCTTTCTTTTTCTTGAGCTTCTTTTTCCTTTTTCTTCTTTTCCTTCTCTTTTTCAGTGGGTATGCCTTTCAACTTGTTCCACGCACATCTTAATGTGACTGCCTTAACCAAGCTCCAAGCTTCCACCACCATGTAAGTGCAACCTTTCAAATTTATTTTTTTGTGGTTAGCCAACACACCTCCTTCTTCTTTGCGCTCCACCAATAGTTTCCCTAAAATTGCCTTCTGTAATGGCATTTCATGGATTCAATAACAGACTGGTCCATTGGATGCAACAAGCTTGTGACGTTTGGTGGTAAAAAGTTTGTTCTTAACTGGCCATTCCCTCTTTCCAAAACTTCTTCAGTGGCACGAGTTTGTGCATTGTCAACAACCAAAAGCACTTAGCTTCCATCTTTTCCAAGATTTTTGGTGCTTTGTCACTTCAGGGATGAAAATTTCGCTGCACCACTCTGTAAACAATGCTGCAGTCATCCAAGCTTTGGGTTGGTTTTTATAAAAGAGGGGAAGCTTTTTCGCAGTACGTTTCCATCTTAATTAAAAAAGTGATTCGGATAATTGGAGTTCTACTGTATTCTGTAAAATTATACTGTAATATCAACTCATGTGTCTGGTGGGACTGGCTTATAGATCTGCCATTAGCATTGCATGTTTGGTGTCTCCTTATCTTCCTTATTGTACTGCTGAATATTTTGTTATCACAAGTAAACAGTGCTGATTGTATGAGGTCTTCCATATTTTGATTGTGTCTGTTTGTAATAATTATGACCCTGAGGCCATCTGGGAATCGTGGTGCGATGATTTGATGTGTTCCACAGGCTTTGATTAATGATATAATATTTCATCTTAATTTATTTGCTCCATTAGCCATTTATTTTCAACAATTGTGATCCCGGTATTGATATTATCTTCCAACATGTCTGTTTCCCGTTCGTGTGTTGGTTACTCGGCATATAATCAACAGTAGTAGCCATGCAATCAGCACTATTTCCCATCGCCTATTAGCCGAGCATTCATTAAAAGCTTCCGTCTTATGTTGCACCTATCACGTATGAAATGGTAAACATGTATATGTTTGGACAGAATTACCACCGCTTACCATAGAGGAGGATTCCTGCGGCATCGAGACACGGAAAAATCACGTACACACATGGAGCAGAATTCGAGCTTATAGGTGAGACGGCTCTGCCTGATGGATATTGTTGAGTTAAATCCAAATTTATGTGGTAGCAATTACCACCAAGCATGTTAAATCATAATTCCTGTTTTAGCACATTTGCTCACTGCATCTAAGCTCAAATTCAGCTTCAAACCTTATTACTCTCAAAAATGATAATATTTCTGTAGCTTTGTGTTCTGACAGAATACATCTCTTTGCACTTGCCAATTATAATGAGTAGAAAAATAACAAAATTTCCTGACAAAAACGACGATAAATTTTTGTATTGTGAGAGTGCATTGGTCTTGGTGAAAATTTCCCAGTACACTCACTACTAGATATCATGAACTTTTACTTTAAATTCTTTGAGAGTGAGGTAAATTGTTCACCTTATCACTCATCCATTTAAGCCAATGCCCAACTTTCCTCTGCACAAAATAAAAATTTACAACTCTCTTATGCCTGAAATAAAGTTCCAAGTTGTGGACATGGTCTTCTCTTCCCTTCCATGCAAAACTCCTAATTTTTCTATCAATATGCAACAAGGCCTCACAAATTTATGCCTTGTACACTTCCATTACTCTCTTCATTCACCTCCAGTTCTCCAATAAATCTCAATCCAGTTTTGTCTTTTTTTATATATACTTATGGCTTTATGCCTCATTGATGTCACGGTCATTAGAGGCAGGATGGGAGTGGAGCAAGGAAAGGAATGAACTCGGCCATGGCCTTTCCTAGGAAGCATCCTGGCATTCACCTGGGGTGATTTGCAGAAACCTTGGAAAACCCAAATCTGGATGCCCCGACGCAGATTCAAACCTACGTCCTCCCGAATTCGAAACCAGAGCATTAGCGCTCATCCACCACACTCGGGTTTTCGTCAAATCAGTTACTGCTTGTGCCCTGCAGTAATTTTCACAAACAAAACTAGCTTCCCTCCATTGTACCCCCTTCACTAATAGATTGTATACCCATAGTGAGAGAGTTCCATATTACACCAGCAGCAAAGGTCTGACCAAAGTTTTTATTCAATTCCCTCACATGTCTGGTAGATCCTCCCACCACCCTCTCCAATACACGAAATATTTTGAAAACCCCAGAACCACCTGCTTAACAAGTCGTGTCCAATTAGGTTTACTATCAAATGATTTGCCAAGATATTTACACTTTGTACCTACAACAAGCGATTTTAATAATTTAATTAAATTTCAATGGAGCACAGGCTCCGGTGGCAATTTCCCTACACACCCATCTTCCCCCTTTCCTGCACCCACCTACATTTGCCCTCTACAAGTTTTAACCTCAAATTCTTTCATCATTTTTGGTAAATTATTCATCAATTCCCTTGGTAACTTATTCCAATCCCTGACACCCTTAACTAAAAAAGAGAATTTCCTACACCCTTGTGCCTGAAATCAAGTGACAGCTTGTGGTCATGGTCAATTTTTCCTTTCCATGCATTACTTTCATTCGTACACCAATATCTTTCCATGCCTCATCACCATTATACGCTTGTATACTCCATGACCCCCTTCACCCTCCTCCTGTCTTACAATAAATCCCATTCCAGCTCTTTTATCATATCTGTTACCGATTGCCTTCTGCAATAATTTCCAGAAACAAATCTATCAGCCCTTTTTTGCACGCTCTCCAACTCCTGTATGATACTCAAAATGTGGGTCCCATACTATATTACCATATTCAAGCAATGGTACAGAATCCGTATTTTCCTGTCTGTATACCAAGTCGATTGACCTTTTTTACATTTAGACTCGTCACACGTAAACCTACTCGACAAAATGTATTGTCCAGATCCCTATGTAGCTGTTCACAATCCTCTTCAGTTTTAATCCTGTTCCATCACATTACGTCATCTGTAAACAACCTAACTGTCTTAATATGATGAAAGGTGCAACAAAAATAAACATAGACTATTACTCATCCTTACAACATTTTATTCTCATTAGTGAGAGGACATATAATTCACAGAATCAAAATTATCCAGTAAAATGTCGTAATGTATCAAAATGGCAAACGTAAGGTATGCTAAACTCCGAGACCGCGCTGAACAGCAGCGAGAACCTTCTGTCTACAGTGGCGCGCACTGCACCATGAGCCTGTAAGGATTCTTCCCACTCAGAAAAATGAGTTCGTTTCTGCCTTCCTCTGACAGGCCACGTTCGTTCTGAATCCATCTCCTGTCTGCGTAGTAATCGAGACAGCTGTGAATTTCCTTGTCATTATATTCAGGAACGTGGATTGGAACGAAGGGGTCTAGATGCTCAAATCCCTGAAACAAAAATGAATAAATAAAACTCAATCTCCCAACCTCAGACAAAGTAGCTGAAGTACACTGCATTCATAGAAGTAGTAGCATACTGCATGGAGAATATTACTAGTACATGCTGTTCAAAGCTATTTTGCAAAACAATTTTTATTTTCAAGATATTATAAGAAATTTAATGATCTAATACATAAATAAAATGTGAACCACTCTCTTTTAATTAATTTAACTCCAATGGAAGAGATGCTCCGGTAGCAGTTTCCCTATACACCCTTTTTCCTCCTTTCATGTACCCACCTACTTTTGCTTTCTACAAATTTCAGCTTTAAATTCTTTCAGCATTTTTTATCATCTCTCTTCGTAATTTATTCCAAACCCTCCCTTACCTAAAAAAGAGAATCTTCCCACACCCTTGTGCCTGAAATCGAGTGCCAGTTGTGGTCATGGTCATCTTTTCCTTTCCGTGCACTACTTTTAATTGTTACACCAATATCTTTCCATGCCTCATTGCCAGTATACGCCTTGTACACTCCCATGACCCTCTTCACCCTCCACCTGTCTTCCAATAAACCCTATTCCAGGTCTTTTTTCATATCTGTTACTGATTGCATTCTGCGGTAATTTCCAGAAACAAATCTAGCAGCCCTTTTTTGCATCCTCTCCAACTCCTGTATTTGATACTCCAAATGTGGTTCCCATACTACGCCATGATCTTCGAGCAATGGTCTGACCAAAGTTTTGCAAACCATTTCCTTTACTTCTCTCATATATTCCCTCATCACCCTCTTGAACAAGGATTCTGAAACTTTTTTGTACTACTGTGTCCTGCCCAGTAGAGTTTTTATGAAGATGTTTTGGATAAAAGACTTTCCAACACTGTAACAGTGTGTTACTGTCTCTTACATACACTGTTTCCCATCCCAAAATTATGAATTAGATAGTGTGTGGTTGTTAAACAACGACGATGATAAAAAAAATCTTTGGATACTCATCAATACGCTGGTTGTGAAATTTTTACAAATCTGAATTTTTATAACAAGAGGGAGAATGTTTTCTATATTTATATTAATTCCTTTCATATTAAAATATTTGTAGGTAACAGTTCAGATATGTGAGAACAAAGTCAGCTTTCCTTCCAACATATCCCCACTGTGGACAAACTATTGCACTGTGCCCAATGATGATAAATTTGCATATTTATGTTCAGGCCTTTGTGTGTGAGAGTTTTTTATATACAATCCTACAATTCCATCAGGTTCCTCCTGTAATAAGAAAGGCAGCTGGACATCATTTTCATGAACTAGATGTTTTTATTCATGTTTGCCTGAGAAGAACAAGAAATCTGTAGAGATGAATATAGTCCTGAACTGCGGCACAGCTTCAAATGTGATCCAAAGACGTCCTAGCACAAAGTAGAAGCTTCTGGAATAATGTTATCAGTGAATCAAATCAAATTCAGTTTATCAACTGCGATTGTGGCTATCGGCTCAGCAAGGCTGAGTGGCAACAAGAGTCAAATATGACACTACAGGACGTTGGCGAAACTGTGCCTGCAGCAAGGTTGGTAAATGGTATTCCCCCACCCTGGTGCCCAGGTACTTGCCAATTCAGCCAATCAGCAACACACTTCATCTGCATACCCGCAGCCACCTTGCACGTGCATAAATATACTAGCCCCTCTGACACTTTACTAGGAGATTCAAACAGAGAATAGAATATCCAAAATAATGTGGATACAGTGTTTGTTACCATGGAGCATTACTTTAACAGTTTAAATATATTAACAGAATTTGCTACCCAAAATTAGCAACAAAACCAGCATCCTACACTATTTAATCATTATTTGCCATACACAGTAAAAATTGCAATATTTATTTTTATGCACCAATTAATATTAGCACTTGCATGTATTCTACTGTTTGTGATACCTTTCTCTAGTATTTTGAGAGTTTGGAATGTATTACTGAACTGGTCTGGGAAGCCACTGGTGTAAAATAACACACCAAGAACCAAATTAGGAAACAGAATGGCCCTTGGAGTGAACTGAAAGTAGAGGGGTAGATATGGGAGGAATGGTTTAACCACTACCTACTGAAAATATTGGACTTTTATATTTCAACTTCTTATTTCTGTATTTACATTAAACAAAAATATTTTTTACCAGATGTTTATTGGAACTGTAGATACTATTTACATTTTTAAGCTAATTTGTACATACCCCATTAATGGCAAATGCACTGCACTTGTTGGAGAGAGTGATGAGGAGATGTACGAGAGAAGTAAAGGAATTGGGTTACGAAAATTTGGTCAGACCATTGCTAGAATATAGTAGTGTAGTATGGGACCCACATATTGAATATCAAATACAGGAGTTGAAGAGGATGCAAAAAAGGGCTGCTAGATTTGTTTCTGGAAATTACTGTAGAACGCAATCAGTAACAGATATGATGGAATTGGATTCATTGGAAGACAGGAGGAGGGTGAAGAGGGTCATGGGAGTTAACAAGCCATATATTAGTGACGAAACTTGGAAAGACATTGGTGTAAGAATTAAAAGTAATGCATGGAAGGGAAAAGATGACCATGACCACAAGCTGGCACTCGATTTCAGGCACAAGGGTGTGGGAAGATTCTCTTGTTTAGGTATTGGGGTCAGGGATTGGAATAAATTACCAAGAGAAATAATGAATAATTTACGAAAGCCATTAAAAGAATTTTAAGTAGAAATTTCTAGGGGGCAAATGTAGTTGGGTGCAGGAAAGGAGGAAGATAGGTGTGTAGAGAAATTGCCACTGCATTGTGCACTCCATTGCAATTAAAATTAAATTAAAGAAAAACTTAAAAAAAAGTAATGAAAAAAATAAAAACTTGCCAAGTAAATCTTAATTTCAAAAATGATCCGAATGTAGCTCTCATTTTAGTGCGCTGACATGTCAGAACTTCAAAAGTTGACTGATTGGCTACTTTGTGTCGTATTAAAAAAGTAAAAGTAAAAAAGCTGATCTAATGTCACATTGTTGAACTAGTTTGTAATAAACATAGGGGAACTCGAGTTTCTCCAAAGGTTATTGTTGAGTGGGTGATAAACGAATTTTCGACGGGGAAACTGAGGTTGCTGGCGAGACTTGTGGAAGTGGGAATCAGGGATGGTGCTGGTATATGATTTTTTGAATAGTGTGTGGGTGTGAAATAGGCAGGGCTAGAAACAGGTAATTTTTTTACATGAAACTTTCTTTAAACGCATTGTCATAAAAATCATAATAAAATTCGTAATGTTGTACACGTAATGGATGTGGAGACATCAACAAGTGTTCAAAGATGTTATATGATGGTCTAACTTTGTGTTTACGATATTTTTCATGAGTTGTTTGTGTTTTATCAATGAAATGTGTGTGACTGTCTGATTATTTTCATAATTCCTTTTATTACAAACATTCTTCTGTCATTTTAATTAATTTAATATAACTTCTGTCTCTTGCAAGTGATACCAATTTCATATTTTCAAGAATTGCAAAATGTTATTTCTTAGAATGTTTTATTCCTTGCACCTCACTGTTATTGATAAGCAGTTTTTAAAATTTACTTTTTACAATACACACTCTTGTATTGCATCTGCACATTTAATAAATCCTCTGTTATTTTTAATTTACAACTACATAAATAAGTTTTGCTTCTATCACATTTTAAAAAGCACATACTTCAATTTTATATATATGTAAAGTATATATAGAGCATTCTGGTAGCTCAGTGCCTAAGCGCTTGCTTTCTAAACGTTCGCTGCTCCTCCCGCGGGCACGAATCCCGGCAGGCGCAGGAAATTTGAGAGTTGTGTTTAATCATATGAGCTATGCCGGGACGCTCCGTGGTTCGGATTCCACGTTAAACTGTAGGTCCCAGAGGAAAGGAACTGTCCATCCTACCTCTGACACAATGGCTTAGTATGCCTCCTTCTGGAGGATCCAACCAACCTTCGGGCACTAGCTGTTTGAGCGCCCGCGTGCATAACCGATTATGCTGCCCCTTCAAACATTATTTGCCACCCCCCATTGTTGCCAAGCCGAGTGTCGCCCTCTACATAATACGCTAATTTCGTCGCGCGGTGACAATAGAATGGCAACTGTCGATCGCTCGATTTGCCGCCCCCCTCGACCTGCCGCCCACGTGCGGTGCACGCCTTGCACGCCCGCTTACGGCAGCCCTGCATATAATATGTCTAAAGTATAGTATAGCAGTATATATATGTAAAGTAGTATAGAGCAGGAAGGGAAAAAAAACTGAAATCAGACGATATCAAGCCTGAAAAATTCTAAGCTGTTTTGCTTTTGTATTGTTATTATTATTTTCTACACTGTCACTTGTGTCAAGTGATGGTTGCTATCTCTTTCTTTATTTTCATTTGCTAGCCAAAACATTTTGCTTCTCAAGAATTAAATTAGGACAATCACTTTAGTCAGAAGTAATATGACAAAGTGACAGATACATGCCAGTGACAACATACCTTTTGACCCAGAAGGTACAACGGAAGCTCACTCTCGTTTCTGTCTTTTTGTGCAGCAATCTGATCCACGCTGACGACGATTGCACCATTACACTGCAAAAGAAAAGGTAGTGAACAACGATTACAGATTACAGTAAGAAGCTGTGGGCATACAGAACTAATGATATTTAAACACCTACCCAGTCGAATTTAGTCATATTCAGGAAAGCTTCCGTCAGAGTAATATTCGACGGGGGAACTAGCTTCTTGTTGTCACCTTTCACACGACTTGATGAATTAAAAAAGTCATTGAACCCATCAACAACAACGAGAGTTTTACACCTGGAATCAAAAACATACACTCTCCTGTTCATTGTTGCTTGCACTGTTAATATGATAGGTTGGTGTGTGAACACAAAGAAACGATATAAATATATTGGTTAATCTTATAGTTACCTTCCTGCTGTTGAATGGAGCTTAAGTTCCTTTGTTAATTGCATAATAATGTCACAGGCATACTTCACTCTGTTTATTCCCAAATCAACCAGCTCCATCAAAGGAGCTCCTTCGCTTGTTGATTCTCGTTTGCTCCATACAAGTTCTTCCGATACCTTCAGCTGAATTATCATAAATGTATATTAAAAATTTTGGTTATCAAATACAGGAGTTGGAGGGTGCAAAGAAGAGCAGCTAGATTTGTTTGTGCAAATTATCGTAGTAACTGATATGATACAGGAGCTGGATTGGGAGTTATTGGAGGAAAGGAGGAGGGTGAAGAGAGTGCTGGAATGTACAGGGCATATGTTGGTGATTGGGCTTGGAAGGATATTGGTCAAAGAATTAGGAATGGTGCATGGAAGGTGAAAGATGACCATGACCACAAGCTGGCACTCAATTTCGTGGATATGGGAGTGAATAAATTTTCTTTTGTTGGCAAGAGTGTCAGGGATTGAAACAAATTACCAAGTGATGAATAATTTATCAAAATACTTGAGGAATTAAAAATTAAAATTTGTAATTTGGAAAAGTAAATGGGGGAGGAATTTAACAATCCAATTATAAAAATAAATTAAAAAAAAAAAACTTTCCAAAATGTCACATACTATAGCAAAAGAAAATGAAGGTAGCTTAGCTTGATTTTGAAAATTATGGTAGAATACAAAAGTAGCTGATGTGATAAAGGAGCTGGGTTGGCAATTAGTAGGAAACCAGAGGTGGGGGAAGAGTGTGCTGGGAGTGTAAATGGCACACACACTTGTTACAAGCCTTTGTATTCTTGAAGAAATGAGCATAAACTAGTCCTTGTCATCAGGCATTTTTTGTTTATGACTTTACACTTTGTCAAAGTTAGGGATCAGAAATGAAGAGGGGCAACAAGTAAGTAGGAATTCGGCCATGCTCTTTAGATGTAAACATCACTTAGATTGATTTTAGGAAACCACAGAAAACCATACTCTGGATTGGAAGGACAAGGAAAACCAATGGGAAGGAATTCTCCCATGTCCTTTTTGAAGGAACCAACACAGCTTTTGCCTGGAGTGATTTTGGGAACCATGAAACACCGATATGATGGCCGTATGGAGATTCGATTCCAAGTCCTCCCAAAAATGTAAATGTCTGGGCATTACATTTGATAACGAGCTTAACTGGGCAGCACACATTGGACAGGCAGGTGGTAGCAAAAGGTTTCAAAATTCTGCAATTGTTGGAGAGAGTGATGAGGGGATGTAGGAGAGAAGTAAAGGAATTGGGTTACAAAAACTTTGGTCAGACCATTGCTCGAATATGGTAGTGTAGTATGGGACCCACATTTGAGTATCAAGTACAGGAGTTGGAGAGGATGCAAAAAAAGGCCTGCTAGATTTGTTTCAGGAAATTACCATAGAATGTAATCAATAACAGATATAACACTCCAATTATAAAAAGAAATTTAAAAAAAAAAAACTTTTCAAAATGTCACATACTATAGCAAAAGAAAATGAAGGTAGGTTAGCTTGATTTTGAAAATTATGGTAGAATACAAAAGTAGCTGATGTGATAAAGGAGTTGGGTTGGCAATTAGTAGAAAACCAGAGGTCAGAGAATGAATCGAAATGTCCTGACGGCTAATCCTTTCACACAGAAACATTACTATATGTTTCTGATACGAAATAATAATAATAACAGATATGATAAAGAGCTGGAATTGGATTCACTGGAAGACAGGAGGAGGGTTGAAGAGGGTCTTGGAAGTGCACAAGGCATATATTGGTGATGAGGCATGGATAGACCACAAGCTGGCACTTGATTTCGGGCACAAGGGTGTAGGAAGATTCTCTTTTTCAGGTAGGGTGTGAGGAACTGGAATAAGTTACCAAGAAATAATTTGAAATAAGTTGAAAATTGTAGTGGGCAAATATACATGGGTGCTGGAAAGGGGGAAAATGGATGTGTACAGAAATTGCCACTGGAGTGTGTGCCGCATCGCAATTTAAATTAAAATTAAATTAAATGTGAGGCCGGCGTGTTACCGCTCACCCACCACAGTCGGGGCTGCCAGGGATTTGAACCGGCATCACCCAAAAGCCAGACCTGAAGCATTACCGCTAGTCAGTCAGCCTCGGTACAATGTTTACATTTGTTAGTAATCAAATTGGGGATTCAAAATAAATATTGAGGGAGCTGATCGGCATTTTACCTACAACAGTGCAAAAATCAAAACTATTGCCATCCACACATAAACTCTGTCCACAAAACTAGAAATACATTATTAAAATGTATGCATCTCACACAACATATTTTAAATCATTTTCCATTTTGTTTAAACATTTATAACAAATCAGTATTAGGCTGCATGTATAAATGAAATAACACCAAAAGACTTAATAGTTATGCAATCACTACTAAAACAACAGGATACCACCAGCACACCACTTTTTACTTTTTATAATCTTTACTTATTTGATTTTACATTTAATTTCAAATTTCTTATTTTATATTTTCTTATATAATTTCAGTGTTAAATTCTTCCCCCATCTACTTTTGAATTTCCGAATTCATGCTCCTAAATAAAAAAAACATTCATCCCAAAATTCCCTCAATCCATTTTTTATGCTTCTAAAGTCCACTCAATCTAAAATATGTTCTTAATCACAAATACCAACCTGCAGGCTACCAAATCTCAAACTAATGCTTCTTTTCTGGTAAGAGTTTGTTAGCTGGATACCTGTAATTAGCAGCTGATATAACAGTGACGCAGGTCATAATGTGTTTGACTTACATCGAGTTTCTTTATGAGAGCAGCATTTTGAGTTTTGAAGTGTGCCAGCCACTCGGCAGCATCTATTGGCAGATCTATAAAGCCTTCTTTTGTCTGTGAATTTGAAACTTCTTTTGGTTTTCTCAGCCAATCAGGAACTGAAATCACGACAAAAAAAAAAAATTACGTGGCTCAATTCTGTTATAATAAACAACTTGAAATGTATTTGTATTAAATGTAAAATATCACCTCATGCATACTTATCCATACATAAATTTGTAGTGTGCAGTGTTACATTCATCTGTTTAGTATGAAATCACACAAAAAACAACCAAATAGATTTGAACGCCTAGGATCTAACTTAAAATCTGCAACATGTCTTCTAATCCTACGCTGGAGCAGGAAATGTAAAGCTGATCTTACATTTAAAAAAAAAATTATGAACATATTTAGTTTAATTTTTGTAATTTCACAAGTAAATGACTTAACTGTGATTGTGGAAATAGTATAACACCATAGATACATCACACTAGTGCCATCCATCTTGGCGAGTCCCAGTACACGAGAAATTGCAGCTTAAAAATAGTAAATTAAAAAGTTGCTGAATGTATAACAATGGAGAAGATGATGTTTGTTGAATGGCTGTGCACATTAAGAACTGTCATTCCATTTACTTTTTTTCTGGATGCATTCTTTTTTGCTAATTTTCAATGTCTGTGGCATTACAAATTTATGTTTACAAAACTTCAACACATTAAACTTTGATCTTTTGTGATAGCAAGTTGCTGATTTGACTCTTTGGATTCTGTTAATATTGATTTTGACTCTTTGCTCTTTGTAGTGGTTTGATTACTTCACACATACTTTTGAGTAACTTTGATTACTTACATCTTTGTATTTCTGAAATACAGTACATTTAAATATATTTAAAACACAAATCAAATCATTCACAAAGTGGTAGGAAGCCCTGATATGACAAAGTAGCTAGGACTGAAAAAATTTCTTATGCAACATTTAGAATTTTGTTTGGGCTTGGAGTTAATAACGCAGGAAAAGCTGCAGACAAAAGATAGTTAAATTAATACTTATTCTACAATAATTTTTCAATCACTTTCATAGATCATGGCATATCGTTTGACAACAGTTTGGCACTACACAATGGAAAGGTGGCAAGTCCCACTTTACCGGGAACAAATTAACAAGTGAAGTCATGAAGAATTTACCAATAATGTTGAACAAATTTAAAATTAAAATCTGTAAATCATAAAAGTAGATGGTGACGCAATTTAACACTCAAATTGTAAATAATAATGCTTAAAAAAAATGAAATAAAAAGGGGTAGTTTGATGACTAGGGGAATAGCCACCGGAGTGTTTGCTCCATCACAATTAAATCAATAATAAAATCAGGAGATGTACCAGAGAAATAAGAAAAATCAGGTACTTCCTTGAGTGTGTAGAATAGTACAGCACACATTTCACGGGAATAAAAAGGGCTGCAACAGTTATGTGTAAAATTATTATAGAATACAGTGACTCAGATGATAAATGAGCTGGGCTGGGAGCCACAGGATATAAGACAAACACAGAGAGGATGGTAGGTATGAATAGGAAGTACACTGGCAATGAGAAATGGATGGACATTGTGCTAAAAGAATTTGTGATAGCGTGTAGAAATAAAGAGAGAACCATGACCAACATTAGGACCTGATTTCAGGCACTAGGAAGAGATCCAGTTTTCATTTGTAGATACAGGAACCAGGGAGATGCTGAAATATACGTATACAGGGAAGTTGGAATCAGTAGGAGCTAAACAGTGGGGGAAAAAAAAAAAAACATATGGATAAGAAAATAACCATCACTTAACAAAGTTGAAGACAAGACAGAGTCGAAACACGGATAGACAAGTATAGACACCGAGTGTTGAAATTTTCGGATCTGTATCTCTTCTTCAACTATAGAGTGACATAGCTGCATGGTGGTGGCTGGAGGTTAACTGCAGTTATTCTCCTATTCCTATCATCCCACAATGATCTACTTGTTGATGAAGGGGCAAGACCCAAAAACTTCAGCGACTTTTGTGTTCATTTTTGTTATGTGCATCTAGCAGTGAAAAAAAGATGCTAAGTAGTGGAAAGGAATTAAAAATTGGGATAGCAAAAAGAACCACCATTTACCTCAGATGATGGCCGTGTGGCATGAACACACAAAAAAGATAAGAACGCAAATGACATTGTAATTTTTGGATCTTCGCCCTTTGTCAACAGAACACTGTGGAAGTGGGTGTTATATAGGAGATTGTCTCATATACAAAGACTGAAATAATAGGTGCTAGTGGTATAAGTATGCCATAAAAAAGTAAATTTCAGGTCAACTCTTTTATCTATATACATATATTTTCTTTCTTACTTAAGTTAGATAGGGATGCGGTATGTCTGGCACCTGCGAGCAGTAGCGTTTACCTGTGCACGTCCCTTTTATACAGGTAAAAATTGTGCATTTTGAAATCATTTTAAGACAAATTATTTTTTTCATAGTTTTCTATGTCTTTTTCAGTTGCCAGACGGTTTTGTCATTGCTGACATCATGCCAGATACATTTAAAAATAAAATAATTTTCAAACTATTTTAGTATAGCTGAAATTCTAATACAATGTAGTTCTGTAATCAAAAGAATATGATATAAATAGTTTTTATAATAGTTTTTATTGTCCATGTGCCCAATAATTTGTTATACCAGTTGTAGTTTATAGTGCTCATAATAATTTTCATGCATTCTTATTATAATGGTTAAAAATCTTGAACAAGAATTCCAGAATAAGACACTTTCTTTCAAATGCAAATGTAGACACAAGTCGTAATCTTAGACCTTCCTTCCTTAGTCGCTATCTCAGCTTCCATAAAAATCCAAATTATAGTAGATTTAACCTTGTTATAAACTAACTTATTCCACAACCTGCAGGTTGGTCAGATCCTCCCGAAGGAGGCATACTAAGCCATTGTGTCAGAGATAGGACAGCCAATTCTTTTTCTCTGGTATGCAAAGGCAATAATAACGTTTGCACACCACATGCTTCTTATTCTCAGCAATAATGATTATTTTCTTATTTTTTACTCGCGGCTTTACACCTTGTCGACGTCGGTGTCATTAGAGGCGGGATGGTACGGGGACAAGGAATGGGAAGGAGTTCAGCCATGGCATTTTTGAGGAGTCATCCTGGCATTCGCCTGGAGTGATCTGGGGAAACCACGGAAAAGCCAAATCTGGATTCTCGGATGGAGATTCGAACCGGTGTCCTGTCAAATGCGAGGCCAGAGTGTTAACTGTGCTCACCCACCATGCTCGGTAACAATGATAAGTGAGAAAGAGGTGCACCCTACAGTTGCACAATGTGATACTGTTAAGTTTCCCATCAGAGAAAACGTAAACGCTGCTGAAATTTGGCTCCATTTCCTCCTACAGTTTGGGGAAAGAACCGTTCCGTGAGCTTAGGTAAAACAGTGGTGTAAAAAATTTAACAGAGATTGGGAGCGTGTTGGGAACATTGCCACCAGCATCACACTGGAGAACATGGAAGCTGTGACCTGGGACTGTAAATGTGTTCTGCTTGTCAATTTTCTTCAGGAACATCGGTCCACTATGCTACCCGTTATTGTAGCCGTCTTAGTCAAGTCCGAGTTTCCAGTACGTCTGATCAGAAGTGTGTTGCTTATCCTTGATACCCTCCTCATCCTCCTCCTGTCTTGCAATGAATCCCATTCCAGCTCCTTTATCATATCTGTCACTGATTGCAATCTGCAATAATTTCCAGAAACAAATCTAGCAGCCCTTCTTTGCACCTTCTCCAACTCCTGTACTTGATACTCAAAATAGGAGTTGGAGAAGGTGCAAAGAAGGGCTGCTAGATTTGTTTCTGGTAATTATCGCAGATTGCAATCAGTGACAGATATGATAAAGGAGCTGGAATGGGATTCATTGCAAGACAGGAGGAGGATGAGGAGGGTAAAGGGAGTGTACAGGGCGTATACTGGCGAGGAGGCATGGAAAGATATTGCAGTAGGTATGAAAAGTAGTTCGTGGAAGAGAAAAGATGACCATAACCACAAGCTGGCAATCAATTTCAGGCACAAGGGTGTGGGAAGATTTTCCTTTTTAGGTAAGGGTGTCAGGGATTGGAATGAGTTACCAAAGGGAATGATGAATAACCTACCGAAAACGTTAAAAGAATTTAAAGTTAAAATTTGTAGAGGGCAAATGTAGGTTAGTGAAGGATAGCGGGAATTTGGGTGTGTAGGGAAATTGCCACCGGAGCGTGTGCTCCATTGCAATTAAATTAAATTAATGTCAGACAACACAATGCAGCAGAAAACACGCGCGCGCACACACACACACACACACACACACACACAAAGTAAATTGGTGTGTCATGCACTGCAACTCAGACCTCTTGCCAAGCAACTTTCATGTGTTTGGTCCACCAAAGGAAGCCATTGGTGAACAGCGCCTCACAACTAATGAAGAAGTGCAGCTGTTCCTGTGCAATTGGCTTGACACACATGCCCAAACTTTTCTATGATCCCAGAATTTAAAAATTACCTATCATTTGAGTATGTGCATAGATAAGAAGGGAAAATATGTAGAAACAAATGTTAGTTAGAATTTATTTTGAAAAATGTATACTTTTTTTGCTAAAAGCCTGTTTATATTTGATCCACCCTCATATTTAATAATTAAGTACCAACAGGTACTTTGGAGTTACAGACTTCTAAGAGAAGACAGCATCCTTGAAGCGGTAATCGGCCAACCAGAAAAATCAGAGGTGGAAGAAAACAGTTTTAGAATGGAGCCCAAGAGATCGCCCCAGACTGACAGGAAGACCAACAGACCGATGGGACGAGCGAGAACCCACACAGGGTTGTCGGAGTTAGCTGGCAGAGGATCGCGTGACCTGGAGGAAACTACTCAAGTTATGTCTGAAATCATGATTTTAAGAGGCCACATCAGAAAATGATTGAACTGGCGGATAATGATGAGGTAACTTGGAAAGGAAATACTGGAAACAATACAGATATAAGTAATAACTAAATTCTGAGAAAATACTTACCCCAAGGAGCGTGGAACAGCAGCCATCCAGACGATAAGCCAAAATGCAGCAGGTGTGCCATAGTCAATGTTTTTCCGGTGCCCATTCGACCAACTGATGAGAGGTTAAGAATTTTTCTCTCTATATATCAATACCTTCATAAAATATTACACAAGGTTATGTAAAAGTACAAAATGAATACAGAAAAAAGTATTGAGAACCAAGCTTTTAGTTTAGATCTCCAAATTTATTTCTGCGGTTCATGAGAAAATTGGAGAGCAAAACAACAATTTCACTTTATTTGTTTCAGCAACATGCAATTCTTCTTTTAATGGTTCCCATGCAAATCTTCTTCCATCATGTAATGCTATTATTGTTACAAATCTCAGATTATTATTCAGAAATCAAACTCGATGTATCTTGTTTACAGACACTCACCTCCAAAGATTTATAAGCGATGTGTATCACAATAATGTTTAAGACTCCTATACTCAGATTTGAATGTTGCTAGATGCCTAAAATTTTACTAATGAGACTTCAAGATTGGGCACCCATGCCCAGGTTTATGAGTGCTCATTGATGTCGACGAGTTTTGCATCACTGGTAGGTAAATTACTGAAGAGTTTGACATGTAACCATGCCAGAAAAATCTCCAAGTAAAGAAACTGGTTTTAAAATCAACAACATGGAGCTTCTCATAAGGATATTCACGTCAATTTCAGTTTGCAAGATATTTCAGACGAAATGAACAAGAGAGGACAAATTGATATCGTACAAGATCATACAAAGACATGGCAATTATTGCAAAGAAGGGACAGTTTATTAGGTGCACAGATAAAAAACTAAAGGTACATTATGATTATAAGGTGGCAGAGCTATTTCTTGTTGACGACTTGAAATGTCTTGACGTTGCAACTAATAAGAAACTCAACTGGGCAGCACAAATTAGGCAGGGTGTAGGTTTTAAAATCCTTTATTAATTGGAGAAAGTGATGAGTGGATGTATCAAGGAAGTGAGGGAATAAGGTTACTAATCTTCGGTCAGACCATTGTTCGAATATGGTGGTGTGGTATACGACCCAGGTTTTGTATATCAAATATTGGAGATGAAGGGGGTTAGAAAAAAAAAGTCTATGGGAATTATTGCAGAACATAATCAGTAACTGCTATGATAAGGAACTGGGATGATATTTTTTGAAAGACAGAAGTAGAGTGAAGAGACTAGTGGAAATGTACAAGGCATATATCGGTGAAGAGGTATGGAATAATCTAGCCTCACATTCGGGAGGACACTGGTTCAAATCCCCATCCGGGCGTCCAGTTTTGGATTTTCCACGGTTTCCCCAAATCACTCTAAGCAAATGCCAGGATGCTTCCTTCAAAAGGCCATGACCAAATTCCTTCCTATTCCTTGTCCCCTCCCATCACTAATCACCTCAGTGTCAATGAGATGTATTGCCACAAGCAAAAAATGGAAAGATATTGGTGGAAGAATTGAGAGTAATGCATGGAAGTGAAAAGATGACCATGACCACAACCTGGCACTTGATATCAGGCACAATGGTGTGGGGTTTATGCCAAAATACCGCAAGTGTTTATATGTTTGCTATAACATCCATTCCTAACAGCACTGTTAATAAGAATAAATAAATGGTATCCACTGCATAACTAGATACTGCCATACCTCATGATGGTATATGCAGATACCTGAGATCTGTCATCACAGGTGTTCACAACATACTTTGAAACTAATACAGAACTGTTTAGAACAGTAAAACAACAGGCTCAAATCTATGTGAGGGACATTGCTAAGTTTTCCTCATAAATCTACCTCGTGCGGTGTTGGTAGAATTGCCGGGAGAGGGGGGGGGAGGGGGTTAAGCTTGACCAGCGATAAAAGTGAAACAAAATAATTTTTTGTGTAGCATAATTCAAAAGTTATGATTTTATTTAGATTGGTTATAGATGAAAATAATAACTTTTTGAATTATGCTACACAAAGATTATTTTGTTTCACTTTTTATTTTCTCGGCAATTCTACCACCACCATGCGTTTTCCGCCTATGCTTAATTCATATGGTGGGTTGGGATGTGACCACATCTTTCCCCCAGCCATATGTCTCACCTCTCACATGATTAAGACTTATGTCGAAATATTGTGCAATTTGTATATGTTTTTGTGTTTTTATGTGTTCTTCTCTCCCTCCTGCCTTCATCTGTGGTAAGTGATGGGTATCTATTTATTTTTCCCTATCCTATCTTATTTTCAGTGCCTCGCGGCAGTTTCTTTGTTTCCATTTTCCAATTGTGGCCTTTTAACTTTGGTGAGCGATGAGTAGGGTTCGGACCTTTAGGAAAAGTCATATTTTTTTCCTGCCTTCTTTTTGAGCTGAAATGCTGAATTAACACTGATTCAATGTTTCTGATTGTATTTAAATGTATTTTATATAGCATATAAATGCACATTCTGACCATTTTCCTAGAATTGGTCATATTGCGATAATATTTGTGGTCATATTGTCATATTTTGAGGAAAAATCTGGTAGTTTTTTAATTGTACCAGGAATTCACTAGATATAGATGAGAGGAATTAAGATAATTAATATAGGTGAGGGAAAAAATAAAACTAATTTTTATTGTGGTCAGAATTCATCAGTCAAAAATTAAAGTTATACATTATTGTCACCTTCTAAACGTAATGTTTCGCCCACCTTTTACTCTCGACAATGCAGCAGAAGAATGCCTGTGTCAATCAATAACTCAATGACATATCCCGTCAGTAGACCTACTATCATGCCGAAAATAAAATTTTCTGAAAGTGCGAAGTTACGTAAGGGAATTTAGAGAGGAGTATTTTAGTACAAATGAAAGAGTTATATTCTGTAAATTACCTGAAATTAAAGTGACTTGAACAAAACGATTTAAAATTTAATTTCCCAATGGTGCAACGACTGCACGGAAGCAAATTATGCTGTCTACATGAAAAAGACACTACTAGATAAAACAAATGATGTATAATTGGGCATATTTTGATGTATAGTAAATTTAAATGCTTGGTCATATTTTGTCATTTTTAGGTCATATTTGCCTGCATATTTCTCTATTTTTTTGTCATAAATATCCGAATCCTAGTGATGAGTAATTTTCCTAGCCTTTGTTAATTAAAATTTAGCTGAGACATACAAAAAGTTTATCGGTTTAAAACACAATATGCTTTAAATACAAAATTTCATTGGAATTTAGTGATTACTGTTTCAAACACCATGCTGACGGACACAAAACCAACAGCTTCGGTAAGTTGATTACTGCCTGTAGAACTATGTTCATACCAAATAAACCTTTTTTTCTTTTGGCATTATGCCTCATTGACACTGAGGTAAGTAGAGGTGCCCGGAGAGGACTGGAGGTAAGGAATGGGAAGGAATTTTGCCGTGGCATTTTGAAGGAACTGACCTGGCATTAACCTGCAGTGATTTGGGGAAACCATGGAAAACAAAAATCTGGTTGGACTGTTGGGGATTTGAACCCACGTCCTATCGATGCCAGGAGTGAGTGTTACCGCTCACCTAACAGGTTTGGTACCAAACCATCAGCCCCTTGAAACCATCAGGTAGGAATTACCAAGCCGAGCTGTAACCAGACTCATAACTACGGTTTGGATCTTTATGATAAAACTGAGAAATGTGCAGGCAAATATGACCTTAAAATGGGTAATTATGACCTAAAAATGACAAAATATGACCAAGCATTTCTCCAAGAAGGTTTTGAGTATTGATTAGTCACTTTTTTTAAGTGGGATGTTGGCGGATACCACAATTTCACTGGGTTCTTTATTTTAAAAAACTGACAATTTGGAAGATGACGAAGTTATTAATGTAACAGCGTAACTTCAAACTTTCAGAAAATTTTGTTTTTGGCATGGTAGTGCTCACTGATTCATCTACAGATTTAACAGTGACAGGATTATTTTCAAAACAATTGGCGACAATGAAATATTGAATGATGCGGCTCGACACAGGCATCGTGCGGCTCCAATGTCGAGATTAAAAGGCGGTTTGAACATTAACATTTTGAGAGTGACAATAATGTTAATTCTGACAAATTCAATGACAATTAGTTTTATTCTTTCTTCCAGTGAATCATAATACATAACTTTTAGTGAATTTCCAGGACTATCAACAAATTATTAGATTTTTTTCTCAAAATATGACCATAAATTTTATCGTAACATGACCAGATTACATCCTATATAAAATACATTTAAATTGAATTAGAAACTTTTAATTCAGCATTACAGCTCAAAAAGAAGACAAAAAAAATGATTTGTCATAAAGATCTGAACCCCACTTCTTAACTCTTCACATTTTTTATCACCCTCAAGTGAACCACTAAATAGACTGCACATTATTACACTGCTTTCACTATGATTGGTAAACAATTCTATCATAAATTATTTAGAATGTAAACAGTACTAAGTCCAATAATTACCCTCTTAAGTAGCATTACCAGACACTTGATACCCAACATAAAAGGATACAAAGAACGTATCTGATGGCTGGTTTGGAATAGTCAGCAGCCTTAATATATTCAAAAAGTTCCAGAGCTGGTCTTCGCACCATGATGCATGCTTCTGCAAATGTCTTCACTTGTTTTTCAAATGATTTGGGCAGACCTCCAAAAGTAAACAACTGTTTTACCGCTTCTGGGGGCAATGTGTAGAATTTGGCATCATGTGCAATAGTATGATTACACTGTAACAAAATAAAATAGATATGTCTTAAACAGTTATCATTGTCAGGGTGCTATTTAGATTGTTGGCTCTCTTAATGTTATACAACACGACCGGAGTAATGTCACTGGAAGCAAGCCATATTCCAATCTCCCTAATTCATCAGATCTGATGTACTGTTTAAGCACATTTTGGCAGGGCTTACATCAAAGATAAGCTTCTAAAAAAATTGAAGAAAAGAAACAAATAGATCAAAAAAGTATCCGACTGGACAAACATTAGTACTTACTTACATTTTCTACAACAGAAATTTTGAAATCTGAATTAGCTTTTACACGCATTAATGAAAACTTATCACTAATATGACACTGATTTAAAATATTTAAATTTACACTGATCTTACATAGTAATTAACTCTTCTGTATAGATTATATGTTTCACTTTTAAACAATTCACTTTAGTGCTGAAGTGTCAAAAACTATCATATCAACATTATCTGATCTATAAATATAACAATTTTTATTTAATTTTGCCACCTAAGAACTACGTAGAAAACAAACTTAGAATTTCCCCCTCCTCCCCAGGTACATAGAATTTATTTTGCACTGCAAGGAAACAAAAGATGAGAGATAACAAAATAAAAATTAGGATAGAGAAATAAACCAATACTCAGTACAGATGACAGCAGGATGGTGTCCACTCATGAAAATGATATGAATGAACACACATGAAAGATTGAAAATTTTGGGTGTACAGCTTTCCTCAGCAAAAAAAAAAAAAAAAATGTGGCATACATGAAGCAGGTGACAAGGGTCGACTGGTGATTGAGCAGAGGAGGCAGGTGGGGAAAGACTCCTTTTGACATGATGCGGCATTTTTTTTAAATTTCTTTATTCTTTTGCTTATGGCTTTATACCTCATCAACAACGAGGTCATTAGAGGTGGGATGACTCTGGGGACAAGGAACATGAAGGAATTCATCCATGGCCTTTTGAGGGAAGCATTCCAGCATTCATCTGGAGTGGAGTGGGGAAAACACAAAAAACCCATATCTGATTGCCCGGACGGGGGTTCGAACCGGTGCCCACCCGAATGCGAGGCCAGTGCGTTAACCGCTCACCCCGCCACGCTCGGTCCCAAGGCAGCAAAACCACTGGCTTCTCTGAAGTCTTCGCTGGCTCTGTAGGTTGTTTCTGTGCTCTCAAAGAAGACAGTCTTGGCATATTCCCGTGTAAAAAATAGTACGAGCAATTTTAACGCTTGACACCAGTCTTGTGAGCGAAATGTTGTTTTGCTGATGAGTTTTAGTTCTTCGAGTGTGTTCATATCTTTTCAATGTGTCAACACCATCATCTGAGGTAAGCAGTAGTTTATTTTTCTGTGCTGGATTTTGTTCTTTAAATAATTATTTTGTAGGAGATGCATAAGTTTACATATTTCCACTATTTATTGTGTCTGTGGTAAATTTTTTGCATTTAATAATGCACTATTACAATTCTTACTTATGTGTAAATGAATACGCTTGAATAAATACACATTTCAAATAATATGTGGTGAAGTAGAAACTGTGTGAAGAATAAAAGGTGGATTTTTTAAAACAAGAAGATGGTATTTACAAACTCTCTTTCAGTGACAATAAAGTAAATATTAATTTTAAATTACTTGCTTCTTTTTATTTAAAAAAAAAATGAAAGAAAAGGACCCAAAAAAACATCACTTTGGTTTTTCGATTGAAACATGTAAACTAAGATTAGTTTTATAAAGTTTAAAAGGTTTTGCATTTGTCACAAGTTACCATTATTCATGTACACACAAAAACACATCAGAAACAGCATTTGAACTGGAGAAATCTCTCTGACAGGCACGACAAATCTTTATGAGAGATGGAGAGAGAAAAAAAGAGCATTATTTCAGGATGAATTCAATGCAAATCTGGTACTATGGGATACAATTTTGCAACTGTACATATTCTTTATTACAATATTAAGCTGAAATCTCTTCGTCAGACGTAAATAACTTCCTGACATGGGACTGTCGATAACATATCACTGCAACAGATTTTTTTTTTGTGACACCACATCTTAGTGTGAAATTCCACTGTTTCTGTACTCCAACCTCCTCCTAAGGCAGAACTGCACGGTGATGTATCCCAGATGCTGTGTTTAGTAAAGTATCTGGCACGTCATAGCACAATTCTGCCACTGAGAAAAGGCAAAACATATCAGTCAAAATAGTGGCATTTCACGCTAAGACACATCACCAGCCAGGCAGCAAAAAACTATAAATCTCTGGCTTACCAACACCAGAAGTCTCCATTTTCAGATCAGTTTGGTATACTGCATAATTTTCTAGATTATTACTAGTATTTAGGCATCACCTGTGACCATTTTGACAGCACAGAAACATGACGTGTGCTCAGCAATCAATTAAACATGTAACTGTGACAGTGCTAATTCATCATTGCAGGTGACATTTTTTGAGAAAACAAAAACAGATGTATCCAATTTAGCTCCTCAGGATTAAAATAAAATAATTTTAAATGCAGAAGTGACGAAATTCCTTAAAACAAAGGCACAATCATACTACTGACTAAGTGCTGATGTAACTGCTGGACAGAAATTCAATGATGACTAATGTGATCTGAAGAACGCAGCCAAAAAGAAGTTTGGGGAACAACTATTACTCATATTTTGCCCCACTTATGGGACAAATTTTCCTCAACAAAAACCCAACAGTTTACTCACAGGGTCAGTTTCAACAGTACGGAAATGTGTGCCACTAGCAGACACATTCTGTTTGAGAGACAATTCGGCAGCTGCTGCTGATGATGTCATAAATTTTGGCAGGCCACATCGAAACACGTTCTGCAGAACTTCATGCGACACTGAAACAGAATGGAAACATTTATTACACAACAATATGTCATACAATACAAGAAACAGAAATAACTTGCACAAAACACAAACATCATTGTAATTAGAACAAAGAGGAGTTAATTATTCTGAGATACATCTCTTTAATAAACTTCCCAATAGTATAAAACAGTCTGCAGATAATAAAGATATATTTAAAGAAAAACTGAGAGATTATCTTATTGGCAACTCCTCCTACTCCATTCAATAATTTGAACAAAATAATTAATTGTATTCAATATGCAAAACTCAGGTGTAAAAATTAATGTTTATTTTTATTCTCTTTATTTGTCTTTGTAATGTATAATTGTTTCTGCTATGATTATGACTCATATTGTATGAATGTGTATTGCCCATGATATGTTTCATATTACAGAGGTCCCTCAGCAAGGAGCCATGGAACAAGACTGATAAATAATTTTTTTTTATATATATCAAATGGCGCACCAAAAATTTTTTGAAATAGAAAAAAAATAAACTGATTTTAAAAAAAGGAAAAACAATAAATCTGGATCTACTGGAGATCTCGATTCCCCTACAATAACATTCAGTAATGGCATCATAATACTGCAGTAGTCAATCACAAGACATATTATTTTCGAGCAGTAATTCTGTTGCAACACAGCGTGGACCATTATTTTCAAGTAGAAATTAGGTTGTAATACAGCCTGGACCAGCAAGAAGCCGTTAAATGTAGCCTACTTCCGAAAGTAGCTGTTTCTAACAGTCTCTTGCATTTGATTACCGCGGTATTATGACGCCAATTCTTTGTGGAATTGCGATATCCAGTAATCCCAAAAATCTTAACCAAAATGACAATGCAGTGGCAGAGAAACATCTGCATAGTTATTACTGCCTGCCTCTCCCAAACCCACCAACACTCCTTTTTGCTTAGGGATTTAATTTAATTGCAATGGAGCACAGGCTCCGGTGGCAATTTCCCTACACACCCATCTTCCCCCTATCCTGCACCTACCTACATTTGCCCTCTACAAATTTTATCTTTAAATTCTTTCAAAGTTTTCGGTAAATTATTCATCATTTCTCTTGGTAATTCATTCCAATCCCTGACACCCTTACCTAAAAAAGAGAATCTTCCCACACCCTTGTGCCTGAAATCGAGTACCAGCTTGTGGTCATGGTCATCTTTTCCCTTCCATACACTACTTTTCATACCTATTGCAATATCTTTCCATGCCTCATCGCCAGTATATGCCCTGTACACTCCCATGACCCTCCTCATCCTCCTCCTGTCTTGCAATGATTCCCATTCCAGCTCCTTTATCATATCCGTCACTGATTGCATTCTGCGATAATTTCCTGAAACAAATCTAGCAGCCCTTTTTTGCACCCTCTCCAACTCCTGTATTTGATACGTAAAATGAGGGTCCCATACTACACTACCATATTCGAGCAATGGTCTGACCAAAGTTTTGTAACCCAATTCCTCTTTACATTCTAGATTACATCCCCTCATCACTGTCTCCAACAAGTGCAGAACTTTGAAACCTTTTCCTACCACCTGTCCTATGTGTCCTGCCCAGTTAAGTTTGTTATCAAAAGTAATTCCAAGATATTTACATTTCAAGTCTTCAGCAAGCAATTCTTTCCCCACCTTATATTCATAATTAACCTTTTGTTTTTTATTTGTGTATCTAATAAGCTGACTCTTCTTTGCATTTATCTTCATTCCATGTTTACCAACCCAATTAGATATCCTGTCCAGATCACAGTGCAAATGTTTACAATCCTCTATCATTTTGATTCTTTTATACAGCAATGTGTCATCTGCAAACAATCTAATTTCAGATAGTAAACAATCAACACAATTATTCATTAGAATAATGAATAGCAATGGTCCCAATAAGCTACCCTGTGGCACACCCATTTTTACCTCCACTTCTTTTGATACTACATTTCCTACCCTAACTTTCTGTTTTCTACCTTTTAAAAATTCTTCTACCCAGCAAATGACTTTCTTATCCACTCCAATGGTTTTTACCTTATTTACTACCATTTTATGGCTTACTCTGTCAAACGCCTTAGACAGATCTAGTGCTACACTATCAATTTACATCTCACTGATACGGAGACCATTATAGACTGAAACTAGGAAGGGGAAGGAATTCTGGCATGACATTTGGAAACCATCCCGGCATTTGCCTGTAATGATTTGGGAAACCACAGAAAATCATAATCCAAATGGGTCAATATAGATTTGAATCCACATCCTCCTGAATGCCAAACCCAAGCGTTAATTCTCCAACAGTAATGTTTTGCAATTCACACCCATCAACGTGTCACGTGTTTATCACCTCCCTATGGTATTGTGAGTTATATTCATGTTGGTGCCATCACAGCTCTCTGGCCTCAAGGCAATATAAACGAAGGAAGGACAGAAAACGTAAACCAATCATTTGGCAATGATAAAACCGAACATGCT
Source organism: Vandiemenella viatica (assembly GCA_031002005.1). Lineage (NCBI taxonomy): Eukaryota > Metazoa > Arthropoda > Insecta > Orthoptera > Morabidae > Vandiemenella > Vandiemenella viatica. The sequence goes on from JARYHS010011408.1 coordinate 176,613,310, forward strand.
GGCGAGCAATATACATTATTATCTTCCACTTATCAAGAGTTTAAACAGAAAACGTAAGTTTTTAGGTGTCTGTATCAATTAATGTGCCAATACTATCCTACCATCTTAATTCATCTAGTAAAATTTTCTTGGCTTTGATGAATATGTTTTCAGTTAGCTCACAATTAATAAAATGAATGCAAATCAATGATTGTACTGACTTTAATAGACAGGTTATTTCAATCTGTAGTAGCATTGAGGGCTTATTCAGAGGTGAATGCAGAAATGTGGAAATGCAGCAATGGAAGCCTTGTCCACAGTGGACTGCAATAGTTTAAGAATCAAAATGTCTTCTATAGTGTCACATCCCTCAGAAAGCTAGAAAGTCAGAGAAAATATTATTTTTTTAGAACTGGTGCGTATAAGAAGTAGAAACAGAGACATACTGACTATGTTACGCATAGGCAGATGTATACGTTCAGAGGGTCCGTGCAAACTTTCTTTTTTTTTAACTGCTTTACGTCTCTTAACAGCGAGGTCTTCAGAGACGGGAAGGGATTGGGTGGGGGAGGGGGGGGGCAAGGAATTCAGCCATGGCCTTTTGAAGGAAGCATCCCGGCATTTACCTGGAGTGATTTGGGAAACCATGGAAAACCCAAATCTGGATACCCGGACGGGGATTCGAACCGCCGTCCTCCCGAATGCGAGGCCATAACGCTAACCGTTACACTACGTGTAAACTGACTGTGCACCAACGATGTACGATACTTCTCACTTCTGCCTTAAAACAATTCTAATATTCTTACAGACAACGTAACATACCAGATACAAAATGGCAAGTTCCTTTCCACCTAACTGCACCAACCAGTTCTCACCAAACACATATTAATGATGTTAATAAATGAATTTATTTTTGTATCTATCATGCAGCAAGTCACCATCCATGTAAATAAACTCACACTTCAATATTTTTTCCTTAGAACCATTTTACTTACCGGTTCTTAAAGCCATTGCTGAATATTTAATTTTTTATGTCAAGTTCTGGAAGCATGACAATACACGAAAACAACCTCATTCTACAAAAACATTTCTACCACACATTCCTCAAACCCTCACCCATCCCAAAAGCCATACGCAAAACAAAATGTAAACAAAACAGCTAACCAGAGACCAGCTAACTACTATTAACCAGAGGCAAAAATTCACTAAATCGATGCTCAGAGATACAGGTATATACTGATTACAGGTTGAACCCATGGAGGAAGGAATAATATGGAGACGACGCAAGAGACCTTTACCACGCATGGGAGTGAAGCAGGCCGGCAGAGGAGCGGGGGGGGGGGGGGGCATGGCCGGAGTGGTGGGGGCTTGACCGCTTCCCAACAAACATGGGGAATATGTACAAACAACTCAAGGGGACTCTAGGATAAACGTGACGCCGCAATCTGGTGATGGATTATTATGTAACTCGATGAGACAAATAAAAGATGAAGAATAAAATTTGTTGATATCCTGCTTAGTTTTCGAGATATTCTGTCTCAAATGTGAAATGGTTTTGGTTGAAATTCAGAAGAAAAAATTATTCAAAGTCAAATTTTATGATGAATATTTATTTAAAAAGACGAGACAAATAAAAAATAAAGAGTAAAATTTTTCGATATTTCACCTAGTTCTCGAGATATACTGTCTCAAAAGTGAGGTGTCTTGAGTTGAAATGCAGAAGAAAAATTTCGCAAAAGTCAAATTTAATGATGGATTCTTATGTAACACGACGAAAAAACTCGATAATAAGGAATAAATGTTTTCGATATCTTGCTTAGTTTGGGGGATTTACAACATCCAAATTGAGGGGTTTAGGTTTGGATGCAGGCTGGACCAAAAATTAATTCTGTCAAAGCCACAATGATTACATGGTTGACATGCAGAATGAATATTTCAGTTTTATTACTACCACTTGTGGTTAGTCTGAAATGTGTCCTAGACCAGAAAAAAAGTAAGAGGACCCACTCTAGGGATGAGCAACCCAGACATTTTGTAGGCTGGTACCAGAAATAAAATGTTTATTCAGTCACCTTAATGAACATTCTCTTGATCAAGATGTGTTGTCTATTTTCACAGCCCTACTTATTAGGACAATTGTAAAAAAATTATCTCTCAGTTAGATTTAGATACGGGGGGGGGGGGAGAGAATGTTGTACAAAAAAAAAGAGACTAAATTAGAAACACATTCCCCAAATTGATTCTGTTCAAAGGCCAATAACTTCTTTATTTATGAAGCCCATTTTTATTTCTGCATGAACCTGTTTCGACATAAATAGATGAGAAAGATTTCAAAATCGGTAAAAATAGGTATAGACGTATTTACAAACAGAAACAAGTCTTATATGAAGCTTTAAAAATAACCTAAGTCAATGGCCTGAAATAGCTATTTAAAAAATTAATAAAACTCACAGCTTCTCACATAACAGTTAATTTCATCATCCATTGTCAGTATAATCAGCAACGTGACGAAAGAAATCGTAATAGTAAATTCACTGAATCGCGAAGTAAAACACGCCCCTTTAAATCTCATTTTAACACTCGTTAAAAAATAATGCTAGTCTATTATGTGCAAAATAGCAAGTTTGCTGATTTTCTACACTACACCAAGAAAAATTTGAGAACAAAGTCATCCCATTGACAGCTATGACTAAATATTTATAGACGGTGCTGCAAAGTTTGCGGTGTCTACCGCTCACTTCAACAACGATAATTACAATTCAACTTACTTATGAAATGATATTCCAGGCTCTTTCCTGTCTGGCCTATTTGTGCAACCGTACGCAACACAAGCTGGCATTTTTAAACACTTATACACAATACTAAATGAAATAATCACTGCATCTACCACAATGTGAACACCTTAATTGTTGGGAAGCGCCATATGGTCGCTGCCGGTGCTGCCACCATGCGGGAGAGTTTAGTGCTTGCTTCACCGATTTAACGTCACTTCTCCTCCATATAATTCCTTCCTCCATGATCTAGACCATGGAGGAAGGAAATATATGGAGACGACGCAAGATACCTTCACCACGCATTGAAGTGAAGCAGGGCGGAGGAGGAGTGGGGGGGCATGGCCGGAGTGGAGGGGGCATGGCCGCTTCCATACAGACACGGGGAATATGTACAAAAACCTCAAGGGGACTCTAGGATAAAGGTGACGCCGATATCTGGTGATGGATTATTATGTAACTCGATATGACAAATAAAAAATGAAGAATAAAATTTTTTGATATTCTGCTTAGTTTTCGAGATATTCTGTTCCAAATGTGAAATGGTTTTGGTTGAAATTCAGAAGAAAAAATTGGTTAAAGTCAAATTTGATGATGGATTCTTATTTAAAAGACGAGACAAATGAAAAATAAAGAATAAAAATTTTCGATATCTCACCTAGTTCTAGAGATATACTGTATCAAAAGTGAGGTTTCTTGAGTTGAAATGCAGAAGAAAAATTTCGCAAAAGTCAAATTTAATGATCGATTCTTATGTAACACGACGAGACAAATCGAAAATAAAGAATAAAATTTTTCGATATCTTGCTTAGTTTTCGGGATATACTGGGAACATCGCAATGTTTGGAAGCGCAATACCGCTGCTGCCGCCATGCGGGAGAGTTAAGAGCCTGCTTCACCGATTTAACGTCACTTCTCCTCCATATATTTCCTTCCTCCATGATCTAGACCTGTTTAGTTGAGATTTTATTTCTCCTCATTTGTTTGTTTTAAACATTTTTATTAAAAACTATGTAAATTTGACATACATGCGATGTGATCATTGTGTACGCCATAGTAGCGTTCAAATATTTAGTGTTCTTTTTTACTGTTGATATTTCTCATTCATACCATTGCTATCCTATACTAATCATTCTTTAAAATTTTGAACATCTGGTCAGTAATTTTGAAGCATGTGATGTTAGACTAATGGTGCGATCAGTGGCGTAGCTAGGCCAACAAGGGCCCCGGTGCAAAAAATTATTTTGGTCCCTCAGGCCAGATGGGCGACTTTTTTTTTGTTTTGTGTTGGTGGTAGGGGCCCCCTGAGTTGTGCTTGGGGCCCCCCTGAGCAGAGAGAGCCTCTTATATAGTTAGTGAAGGGGCTCGCTGTGTCTGAGAGGCCTCTTTAGACGACGGTAGACCTAAAAAAAAAGATCGCTAGTTTGCCGTGAAGGCCCGTCGGCCCTCTGAACTGCGCTTGGGGGACCCCTGAGGTATGCTTGGGGGCCCCTTGAGTATAGGGGCCCCGGTGCACTGCACCGCCTAGCACCATAGTAGCTACGCCCCTGGGTGCGATAATTCTCACATTTGTTGGCTTGTGCTTTCTTGGGAAGTGTGAAGATGATATTTTTATATTAATAACTTTTTGATATCAGCTTTAATAATCTTTCGATACCTTCTTCTCCTAGGGATTTAAGAATTTCTGCAGGGATCTCATCAATTCCAACTGCCTTATTTGCTTTCAAGTCATTCAGAGCTCTAATAAATTCTGTCCTCAAAACAGGATCTCCTAAGTCATCAGTGTTGACAATGCCTTCCTTTTCCGTTACGCTATTGTTCAAGTTGTCCCCATCATACAGTTTCTCAAGGTATTCCTTGCATCGGTTAGCTCCGTCTGAACTTAAAAGAGGTTTTCCATTGGCAGCTCTAATGTTCATACCTCTTTTCTTCATTTCTCCAAAATTCTGTTTGATTTTCCTATATGCAACTTTTACTTTACCTACGACCATTTCCTTCTCTACTTCTTCACACCATTCTTGTAGCCATTTTTAGTTTGCTTTTTTGCATTTCCTGTTTATTTGATTTCTAAATTGCCTGTATTACCCTCTTCCTGCTTCATCCTGAGCATTTTTGTGCCTTCTCCTCTGATATACTTTTCTAGAAAAGTCAATGTTTAACGCGATAATCTGCCAAGTGTTACTGCATCAATTTTGGCAAATTGCTACTATTTGCTCTGCTAAATCCTGGTTCCATAGTGCATTTCAGCATATAGTTGAAAACAACTGTATTAACGTGACAAAAGTTGTTACAAACGAATAATTTACCAAGTAACTAGTTCTGTTCCACGAAAATTTCAACAACTACTTTGGCATTTTGGGTGGCATGACGTAATGCTTTCTCACTGGCGTTCACAGTCACGTAGCTGAATGCTTGATTTTGTTGAATTTATTTTCTAAAAATAATAATAATCTTTTATAATAAATAATTTTGTTTTTTGTTGTCTCCTCAGCATGATTAATTATTAAAAACTGCTATGCATCCAATTTATTCTTAGTGGACACAAGCCTATTGCTGCTATACAACAAAACTTTAAAGAAAATATTTCCATCCACTTTTAATTTTGAAACATACCAGAGATATCTTAACTTTATCCATAACAAAATGGATTAGTGAAAGTCTGCAACTGTTTCAAATTTTCATTTGTTTACCCTCAATACCAGAGATACATTACCATGGCAAAAAATGCAAGTGCCTGACAGTGAATTTTAACAGTAACATGAAGAAATTTCACACTATAGTCTCACAAGAGTTCCAAAACGCTTTGAATCTACAACTATATGTTACCTTTCTGATATAAATGCGTCTATTTATGCAGTATTTACTTTTAATGGAAAAGCAATTTCAGTATATATATATATATATAAACACCGTTTTCCGGTATACAAGTAATGATCAGTTTTCAGTTCTGAAATCTTCTTTCATTAGGTTTCAGGTGTTTGTAATAAGCTTACTATCCAAAAATTTATGAATCCTTCAGAAAAAAGAAACCAAATTTATGTTATGGGAAAAAAAAATGAATATGTGATGCTACCAACAGCAACTAGTATCCAAAGAAAACAGAAAACAAACAAAGTGAGGATTGAACCTAAGGACCCTAACTTTACTGATACTCACCCTAAACAACATAATTCAACAAAATTATACTGTAAATGATCTTCATAGAAAATGACATGAGTTAGTCGCAATATTGATTGGGTTTCTAGGAGCAATCTGCGACTACCTTGTTTTGTATTTAATCTATTGCGGGAACACTTACGGTTTTTTGTGAAGTTTTTATTGTTGTGGTTGTAGACTGGTGTACTACACACTGCATAAATCACATTTTCAATGATTTATACACAAATTCCAATAAACGAAGGAGTCGTTACTTATCTAGGGAGAGTGCTTGTTGGCATGTGACGTCATGTGCTTTGTTAGCCCCCACCATGCAGTAAAAGAGCATTTTGGTGGACTTTTAAATACTTTAAGTTTTAGCGTTGAATTTCATGCAAAATAAGCAATGTCATCAACAATTAAATAGTGCTTGGTGAATAAGATGTATCGATAAACAATTTAAACCAGTTTCAAAAAATAGTGACATAGCCTATTGCAGTTTTGTGATACCTTCAAGACACGCCAAATTAAAGATGCAATGACTACTCGGATAGGGAGAAAAGGAAAATACTGAACAAACATGAAAAACTGCGAAATTTTCTGAAGTCAGTCAGTCAACCAGGCCAAAGCAAATATGTGTTATTCTGAGAATGTCTTGAGGTGCAGATTATCTAGCCAATAGCATTATAGTTTAGGAACTAGTTACAATTTGTAATATTGCTTCAGTGTCTTACCTGTGGGGAGGGGAGTGGGAAGAGTGGAGAAGCTAATTGGACCATGCACAGTCACAGAGGATGGATGCACTGACATGAAGTTTTAAATAAGGCAGACAAAGCATTCTGGCAGTCTTTCGGCCTTGCTGGTCCTCGTCTTCACTGGCAACTTCAACAGAGCATGAGACTGACCAAAAGCCGACAGCATATCATGCGATGGGATATAAGTAGTAAATGATAATAAAAGCCTTTATTCTAAGTCACAGGGTGATTCACATATATACAGGTATTTTTTTTAGGCTTAACGCAACGTTGAGGTAATTAGAAGCTGGATGGGACTGGGGACTGGGGACAAGGAACAGGAAGGAATTCAGCCACGGCCATTTAAAGGAAGCATACTGGCATTTACCTGGAGTGATTTTGGGAAACCATGGAAAACCCCAAATCTGGATTCCCAGATGGGGATTCAAACTGGCGTCCTCCCAAATGGAAGACCAGAACGTTAATTGCTCACCCAAATTCAGTGTGATGGAAGACTATGGTGTCAGTAGTTGCCGACTACATTATAGCTGATAAAAACTTTGCCTACTTTTGTAAAATGGCTTTTGCACTTAAATCCTTCACCTGGCAGTCCAAATCAACACATTGAGCAAAGAGATTTGCCTGATAAGAGTCTCTATTTTCTGAGAAACTGACCACAGCATTTGTGTAACAAAGTTTAAGTCCATTATTCCAGTGAGTGGTGCAGAAGACAAACTTCCAATGAGTCTTTCCATTAAGTGTTCTGCTTCAAATTGTAAATGCTTGTTATTGTTAATAAATTCAGAACATTATTAATAAAAGGTGATGCATTTTGACCTATATTATTCAACTGCTTATTTTGGTGATTTGATAAAGTTTTGATTGTTTTTTTTTTAAATATTAAAATTAATGCACCTTATGTCTGCGAGGCATGTTTTGAAATGAAAATATTGTCAGGTTAAGACATGTTTTAATCTTACATGTGTTGTGACAATCATTCAAGCATACTCTTCAATCAGTAATTTAAATAATCAATCATATAAAAATATTTAACAAACAATAAATAATTGCCATTAATTAGGGCAGCATAGTGATACCATTTCAATATAGATAATAGTTTTATTTTACTCTTTAGGTACATATCTTAGAAATGCTAATTAATCATAAAACAAAATTTGCTTCCATGTACACCACACTTCAATTAATTGAAACATACTTCCATTTAACAGATAGTGACTCAAAGTTGTACTATGCATAAAACAAATTATATATTCTTGGTATATACGAAAACCAATTTCCACAGCAGATTTAAACTAATATGAAAAAAGGTAAAAAAAAATAATATATTATTTATGCAACAGGTTCTTGCAGTCTGAAACAGTCACTAACAATTTTCCACTTGTCTCCCTCTGCTGTAATAACAAAATTTTGCTGAAAAGGGCGTCCAATTTTTTCTTGAAATTTAACAAATCCACTCACTTGAATGATGAACGTAAGTTGATTGGAGACGGCCACATCTAAAGTTAAAAATAAGAAATTCAAGCATATTATAAAAATACAAGAATATTCAAAGTAAAAACAGAAAAGTATTTCAAATCAATCTTTTGTTTTAATAATGTGAAAACTAAGGAGAAAGGAAATGGCTTCTAGGCGATATAAATAATAAAGGAAAGGAAAATTAATGCATCACATACCAAAGTTGACGGCTGCGATGTTTCAGTAGTAACCTTCTTCTTATAGTATAGAAACGAGGTTCTGTAAGTGTGTGCATAAAGAACATTACCCATGATGGGTAATGTTCTATGTGCACACATGTCCAGAACGAAATGGCCCATTTCTCTTCTACATGAAAAAGGTTACTACTGAAATATTGTATTTGTGTGTCCACCTTACGTGTTTTCTCTCACTTACCCATTATCCATCATGGGTAACATTCTATAAGCACACATGTCCAGAACCAAACGGCCTGTTTCTCTACAACATGAAGGTTACTACTGTAATATTGTATTTATGTTACATGTTTTCTCTCATCACAGTTGTCAACTTTGGTATGGGATGGGTTAATTTCCCTTTACTTTGTTATTTGTTTTAATATGGTAACAATGAAATAGTGGGTGCTAGTAACAAAAAGGAGGGGAACGAACCACCACTTACCACATGATGGCTGAGGGTATGATTACTTGTAACGGACACGAATACAAGACATTGGAATTCCATAGCCATCATCTAACGTAAGTGGTGATACATTTACCTATCCTAATTTGCAATTCCTTCATTATTATGATTGGGGATGATCTACAGTTTCCCAGGTGTAGTTTATGAGCCTTCCTGTGTTTCAATATTGGTGGTAATAGACGATTGTCTTCCACTGTCTCCTGTCTAGAAAAGTTTCCCTGTCCATAATAGATTCCCAGTTCCAGCCTCTTCTCTCTATGTCCTCCTTTAGTTAGCCTATCCACTTCTTCTTGGTCTTCCCACTGCTCTTTTGCTCATTTTCCTTTTTTCTAAAAAGATTTTGGTAGTCTTGTACTCTTCATTCTTTTAATATGTAATTCCTTGTTTTAATATATCAGTGGCAACATGGCTTCACTAGAAAAATTATTGTTATATATGAAGCATTAGGTTATTAATAGATAAAATGGGAAACTGCTGGAAATAAATTTCAAATGTCTCCTAAAAAGAAAGTCAATTCCTGCAGGATGGAGCAAAAATACACATTTGACTGCAAATCGATAGTTGTGCCAAGGAATATTTTATACCTTCCACTACCCATGTTTAAGCAAACTGTGATTCTAAATTGCTGTAATGCTAACTATATGTTTAATGATACTAAGGAAAAAGGAAACAGCTTTTAGACAATATAAATAACAAAGGATTGGGAAAATGGCTCACGACTCAACAAAGCTGAAGGCTACGACAAGTGAAAAACATGTGATGAACAAAAACGTATATATTATTTTGGTTTTCCACCTTTGAATCGGTGTCCTTTGAGTGGCATTTTTAATCTTGGAAACAGCCAAAAGTTACTGGCAGCTACTTCACGATTGTACAGAGGCTGACGGAGCTGTATGACTTTGTGCTTTGTCAAATATTGCTGCACAAGGTTCGAAGCATGCGCTGGCTCATTATCGTTATGAAGAAGCCAGTCACTGCTAACCAAAGTTGATGCCGTTTTCTTCTAATTGTGTCACACAATCTTTTCACAACTTCAAGATAATGTTCTTTGTTGATTGCCTCACCTTTAGGAGCATACTAATGGTGCACAACATCCTCATAACAATAATAATAATAATAAAAAACAATCAGCAACGACTTGACATTGGAAAGCTTTTTTCAGTCGTGGCTCTGATGACAGCTTCCACTGCAAAGACTGTTGTTTTGTTTCGGGATCATAAACCCACAATTCCTCACCAATTATAATCTTTATAATCAGATTTCCATCATTATTTACCATTTCTAAACTGTCCTGAGCGATTTAAAGAGGAAGGTTTTTCTGCTCCACCATTAGCAATTTCAGAATGAATTATGCAAACATACAAGCCATTTGCAAATTTTCAGTTAAAATCTTCCAAACACTAGCTTTCAGAATAACAAGACCACATTCTAGTTCTCATAAAGTCAATCGATGTCTTCATTGGTCACAAGTTGCAAAAGTTTGATATTATCCAGTGTTTTTGTCGTCAATGGCCACTCAGAGCTTAGGGTTAGTACCAACAGATGTGTGGCCATCTTTGAACTGCTTATACCACTCTTTTATTTGTGTTTTTCATACACTTGTCCCTAAATGCCATCTTCATCTTTCGATAGTCTCTGCACAACTCTTTTCAAGTTTAAAGCAAAATTTAAAGCAAAATTGTTCTAATGTTTCCATCCATTTTTACGACAGCAAAATGTGATGAACATACAAAACACTTTGTAAACAAATGCACACTGCATGTGAACGAAGGCATCCCAGTGACAACTGCGGCATCTTAAGGAGTTTATGAAGCTTTACTGTTGACATCATACCCAGCATATGATGCTAAATTGTCAGAAGTGAAGATATGAAGGAAGGTCGGATATTTCTGGGACAGACCTCACACATTACTGTATAAATCACAGGTGGCTATGGTAATAAGCTTTGAAGTTTGCTATTGCTCCCTGGTCCATAGGTTGTAATATTGACTTCACATACATTTTTTCCAGTAAAGACCGGTCTCATCAACACTAAAGATGAGACAAGCAGGAATTTCTTCTTGTGTTAAGAAATCTTGAAACTTGTCTAGAAACTCAGCTGCAGCTCGAGTGTCCGCGCTGGCGGCCTCACCTGTTAGGCTGCGTTTCCACTAAGCGGCTAGTCGCGGGCGACCGCAGTCGTTAGCGGCTAGTTTTGTAGTGACTGTTGTAGCGACTGCGCGCAAGAATGTGTTCCACAAACCAGCTCATTTTTAGAATTGATGTTGAAGAAGTAACATGTCTTTACTTGTTAACAAAAAAGAAAACATAGGTTTTGGATACATACTTCGTTAAGAGAACGCACCACAAAAGGGGCATTTTATTCGTTCTATAAACAGTTACGGGATCATAACATAATTTTTTTCAAGTAGACGCAAATGTCTGTAGACTTATTTGATGAGTTGTTATCAAAGCTGAGGCCACTAATAACAGTTACTAAAACACGTAGCTTTTTACCCTATTGGTTCCAGAAGACATTTTGTACGACTATCATAAATTACATACGGAGATCATTAAATGAAGGAAATAAATATTTACATACTGTTGTGCGTTCTGTACCTCATTTTAACTGTGATATGAACGTAAAGTTACGTGGCATGGCTAGGAAACGCCCCTCGCCAACCCCCCTCCTTCCCCCCCAGACACATGTAGCCTAGCATTATCCAACCATTCCCCCCCCGCCGAGACCGAACCACATAGTTTATGTACGCTCCCTTATGAAATCTTCTGTATTTGTGTCTTGCGTCATGTTGTCATGCACACAAAGCACGTCTTTTTTTATACTGTGTACTGACAGCAATGGTGCCGAAGGCGGTGAGTCGCGAGCGGCTAGCCGCGCGGTGTGCGTTGAGCAGTAATTTTATGAAGAAATTGAGTCGCGTGAAGCTGCTCGAGTCGCGTGTTCTTTTGCAGCCGCGACGACTACCAAGTCGCAGTCGCATCAGTGGGTATGATTAATGACTCAACTGAATAAATAAGAACCGCGCACGGCCGGCCACCCGCGACTAGCCGCTTAGTGGAAAAGAGGCCTTATTTGAATATTGTGAAGATTGGAACGCTGCTTGAACCAATGAAACCAGCCTCTGCTGGCAGCAAAAGTCGGAGTGGAACACCCTTCACCTTCTTCTGTCTAACATCTCATACCAAAGATTTTGCTTTTGTGAATATGAGATCTTGACTGAGTGGTGTGTTCTTCTTATTTAAATCTTCGATCCAGACTACTAGCAACTTCTCCATTCTTTCTAGGATAGAAGATCTCGAACGAGAAAGTTTTGTTGCACTTACAGGTGTTGAACTTTCGTTGGAAAGTTTAATTTTTTCCCGATTTTTAAAAATCGTTCTCACAGTCGATTCTGACAGAACAAAATCTCTGCCAACAAATGTTGCTTTGCCCCCATTTTCCACTCTTCTTTTCACCTTCATCTTCAATTCCAAAGTTACGCTTTTAAGCTCTTTTTTTCTTCAAAGGCAATATTTTTAACGTAATGTTAAATTATGTATCCCCACCAAACGTTAAAACACGACTGCCAGCTGACAAAAACATATGGAACAAACAAAACAAACGAGGGAATCCCCATAGAACAAAGTTGTAGGACGGGGAATCCCCAATTCTTCGATCAGAATGGCGAGAGGAAGCGGGAATTCCCCACCACCAAAGAAAAGCCAATGACTACATTACATACATACATATTCTTAAGCAAGCAATTTGCGTAATACGAGGCATTTTAACACGAAATTTGAAATTCGCGCTGTGGCGAAACCGCGCATAACAGGGTCACGTAAAGCGGGGTATTACTGTACTTGCATTGTAGCTTAGTGTTGTTATAAAGTACCTAGGTGACCGATCTTCGCTTGGCATCTTTCGATTTCTGTTCAGTATGGAAAATTTCATCAAAATCCTGAGAGAAGTTTGTGAGAAATTAATGTTATCTATTTACAAGAGTTGCTCCTATAATAGTATCAGATTGGACAGATTAGATACAGGGGTAGTTAAAAAGATTGCAGTGATTCCAGAAAATTACTACAGATTTATTATATGACATAATAGATTATACAGATATATAAACAAACTGTGAAAGTTTTTTTGAGTGTATACAGATGCTCAATATGTGCACCTTTAGTGACTCTGCACACACAAGTCTATAAACGCCAAACAAATAAGTCGCAGGGGGTTAGGTCAGGGAAACGAGGAGGCCATGACATCAGCTAACGATCAACATCCCCAGCACGACCAATCCATCTGTTTGGAATCCTGGAGTTTAGGAAATTATGGACAACTAGAGAAAAACGAGGTGGAGCACCATCCTGCTGGAAAATGAAATCTTCACTGTCAGCTTCCAGAAGTGGCATGAGCCAATTCTGCAACATTTGCAGATAGATTTTCACTGTGATCGTCACCTCATTAAAGCAAAAAAGGCCCATAAAGTTTTTTTCATGAGATCGCACAAAACATGTTCACTTTGGGAGAGTCACGAATGTGCTGCACATAAGTATGGGGGTTTTCAGTCCCCGCCTTTGAGGTACACTTTTCTTTGAAGAGTAAAAGACAAGAAATAAGCATATCAACCTGATTACCTTAGTTGGAAAACAAGATGGGAGTGTCCGAATTTGTTTAAACGCTTGGGCACTGAATAAGGAACGGGAACACTCAGAGATAATATCTGACTTAATCTCCCATTTTCACAGAAAACAGTGGCTAAGCAAATTGGATGTGACTGCAGGCTTTCTTCAAGTCAAGTTTGGATTACGTAATTCATCATGTGCTTTCATAACGACTATGAATAAGATACTTCCCCCACAGATAAAAGAGTTCTGTGTTGCCTTTGTAGATGATAAGCTCATCGCTTCAGAGATGTTCGAGCAGCACCTAGTCCACCTGGATTCGCTAATCACAGTATTAAAAGAAAATGCAATTTCTCTGGGTCCTGACAAGGCGACCGTGTGTACCCATAAAGTTGAATATTTGGGGTATGTTGTCACGCCGTAGGGAGTTGCACCTTCCGCGGAGAAAGTAGATGAAATCATGGCAATTTCAGACACCACCAAGTTGAGAGAACTTAGAAAATTCCTGGGCATCTGCACATACTATAGAGGCAACATTAAAAATTTTGCCAGCATGCTCCACCCACTTATAGTCTACTAAAAGCAGAAAAGCAATAAGAATGGAGAGTCGTTCAGCAGGAGTTATTTCAGAAGATCAATCAGGCATTCAGATACAACATAGGTTTGGCTCACCCCGACTTTAGCTAATCATATCATTTATAGACTTATGCAAGTTTGAAAGGGTTAGGGGCGTGTCTCCATCAACTAGATGATAATGGTAATTTACGGATTATTGCAACTGAAAGCCAGACTCTAAGGCCCGCAGAAGTCAAGTACTATGTCAGCGAATTAGAGATGTTATGTATATATTTTGCTGTTAAAAAATTAAAATCATACCTATGGGGATGCACGACATATTTGCGAGGTGGACGATGTTCCTGCAGCACTTTTAAATCAATACAGAGTACTGCAAGGAATCTGAAAATGTGATAGCTGATTGGTTAAACCGAAATCCAGTCGAAAACCCCACCGAGGATGCGTTGTTCACACAGCCAAGGGAAGTACTAATAACTAGACTAACCTTTCCCAATGGCACATCTTTAGCCGAGCTGAAAGAATGGGTAATCATAGAACAGGAAAGGTAGGATGACATAAAAAAAAGGTCTGTGACAATTTAATTTTGGATGGATCAAATGGAGAGGATCCTCACATACGAAATGTTGCTTTGCTCTGTATGGTTTAAGATGATGTATGCTACCGACATAACAGTACAGCGGAATGCTGGAGGATACAGCTACCAAACTCATTATAAGGGCAAATCTCGCAGCTATATCACGTCAAATGTGGTCACCCAGGTGCGAAAAGACTTTATGAAATGTTATCCTAGGAGTACTATGTGAAATCTTTAAGAAAGCAAGTGGCAATGTTTACAAGGACATACGATATTTGCCAAAAGATTAAACATTCGAACATAAGAAGTGCTGGGGAATGCACGCCAATCACGCCAGAGAGACCGGGGAAATTAATTTGTGTAGACCACTATGGACCTTTACCCAAGGGTCAATTTGGTAGGCAGTTTATATTTTTAATAGTGGATGCCTTCACCAAGTTCGTGAAATTGTACCCATCTAAACACAAAAGGGTCGCTGGACATCATACTAGGAAAATACATGCCATTGTGTGGGAGACCACAGATGATTCTCTCAGATCATGGCACCGTGTTCACTAGTCCTCATTGGAAAAAGGGGCTGGGCGATGCATGAATAAAAGTTGTTTTAACTCAGTGAGGACACCACAAACAAACCCTATGAGAGATATATGTGCCAGTTAGGTGATTTTTTTGGGCTGCTGGTAGGACCAAAACACAACTCCTGGGTTAAACATTTAGAACAAATTTAGAATTTTTTTAATCTCGTAGTGTATTGCTCAACTAACTTTAAACCTGCAGAATTGCAATTTAGAAAATGGATTTACACACTGTCAGAAGAGATTGTAACTCATCCCGAGTCTGATATTCGGGATCCCTAAGCATAAGGAAAGCCTGGCACGAGAATTTATCTTGGAAAAGGCAGGAAAACGGAACAATGGAAAACAAAGAGTTACAGTTTAGAGCAAGGTATCCTAGTGAGAAACGTGGGTCCATCGGATGCAGATAGGAAACTTATATCCAAGTTCTTTTTGTTATACACTGGGCCTTATTAAGTACATGAAATAGTAGCACCAACGCATATTTGCTGCGTGACAGATCAAAGATATTTGGCCCAGTCAATGCCCAGAATTTAAGGGTGTATCACAAAAACTATGCATTCTGGAAGAATAAATATTTGTTGTTTGGCTTTTAGCCCCCCCCCCCCCATAGGGATGCAAGGTCTTGAAACAATTGTTTTAAGAACTGTGAGTGATAGTATTGAAATTAAGTGTTATTTGTAGAACAGGTCTTTTTTTTTTTTTTTAAAGGGGGGGGGGGGAAAGAAAAAACTTCAGTGCTGTTAGATTATGTCAGGACAGTTGACGATTTAGAACTTTGAAAACTGATGTTACTGTATCCATTATTATTGGTCTCCTGTAATTTTTCATGTGTAAATTGCAATATCAAATTTTGGCTTTGTCAGGTTTGGACAATCAGGCCACTTTTTTTTTTTTTTTTTTTAAAAAAAAGGAAGGAACAATTTAAATAATGTGTTTTGCTTAGATACATTTAAGTATTAGTTTTTCAATGTGACAATTTGCACAGATATATATTATGTTTCGATTAAGATGATATGAATATGGTTGGAATGAGGATGGACAATTCGATTTGTGCCATCAGCGGTTGAAATACGATCAGAGATGCTATAAAGGTCGAATAAGATGGTTCAGTTCACCTGATGATTGCTAAGAGATAAAATTAGGACAATTTAATCATTTTATGGGGTGTGTAGGAATGTAGTAACCTCATATTAGTAGAAATAAGTTTTGTGAGGAAATTGTTAATGTAAGTTAATGGTGTTTCATATTAAAATTTGTAATCATAGTTTGTAATGGAACATGAGCCCTTGTAGGACTTTTCAATACAATGAAGTGAGTGCTTTGGGAAGTTATTGAAAACTAGTCAAAAACAAGAAGGGCCTGCGAGTTTTCCAAGCCGCGGCTTAAAAAAATTTGTAAGGGGTGGCGGCTAAATGTAATGAACAGTGTCACTCCATATTTTGTTATTTAATAATAGAGTATTTATGCACCCATGGAGATGACAGGGCCAAAGTGTGAATGGGAAGTTTGGTTGGAGAGAGACAAGTTATGCCACCCATGGACAGAAATGTTAAGATGTATTTTCTTTTCTATGTTATAACTCGAGCGGCGTGGGTTGGAAGATACCAGATTGGCCGCTGGAATTTGGCACGCCAATAGGACAAAAGGGTTTGCAGACTGTTGGACCTATGGGACTCGACACAGAGGAATAGGGACGGTGTACAAAACGATACGCAACGTGTGCAGTGAAAGTTTTTTTTTTTTTTTTTTTTTTTTTTTTTTTTTTGGATGCTTCAGGGAGAGTACCAGTGATTTTGTGAGTGGAGCTGTTTTGTGTTCTCAGCTGCAGTGTGGAACCAGCCTTCAAAATACAGTAAATACTCCAAACATTGTGTTATGTCTGCATAGACACTGCATACTGTTTGTACCCATAAATGGCCTCGTAGTTAGCACTAGACCGAGTTGCTCTAACTGAGAGTAGTCGGTGCAGCAACAATAAAAAAATACTTTTCTTTGGGGCTTCATGTTTTCCGTTTTGATTTAATTAAATGTCTTTTTGAAATCTTTTGTTGTAGTCTTTTGTGGGAATTTTAGCTGTTTTTATAATTGTAGTAATTTTGTCATCTTGGTGTTAATGTTAATATGAGGGTAAAATAAATTTTATGATATTCAGTCTTCAAATAACAAAAATTTCATTGTATTAATTTTTCCATGATCTAAAGTTTTAGTTTACAAATCAACCCTTGATAAAACAACTATCTAAAAAAAGGTATTCAATAAATTAATAATAATAATTATTGTAAGACCTGTAAGTAATACAGTATGGAAGATAAACTGAGCATGAATATTTCTAATTACAAGGCCATTCCTTTTCCTGTAGGATTGCTTACGTTATTTTTTTAATTTACTACCAAAATATAGGCTACATATATGAGTAGTCAACTCCAACAATTATTTTATTTACGTACCTACAACCGGTTGTGAATCAAGAGAAGTCAGTGTGTGTTCTGAAGCGGGTAGCTGCTCGTAAAATTTCTGAATCTGATCTTTTCCAATGGTACCATTTCCATTCCAAGATAACACTCCTGTTTCCAAGTAATATTTGGACATCAGCTGTAAAAGTAACCAAAATAACCTATCACAATGAGCATTTCAGTTATTTCTGATACTCAAGAGCAACAATAATAATGTGATAAATGTGTTGTTTATTTGTTTATGTCAAATTTAACAAAAACAAAAGAGAAATCTCACAGCTCATTTTAAATGATTCATTGATAATGATACAAAGAGAAATAAATTACTTTATTAACATTATGATAACAATGAAAAAAAGACGCTAAGTAGCGGAAAGGAATCAAATTAGGATAGGGAAATGAGCCACCACTTACCTTTAGATGATGGATGTGGGGCGCGAACACACAGAAAAGACACAAACACAAATAATAAAGTAATTTTCGGGAAAAAACCCTTCTTCAACAAGAGAACATTATGAGAGGTGGGTGCACCCGGAGACTGCCTCACGGAAAGACCGCCGGTCGACAAAATGGTGGGGGTAAATTCAAACATCGGAAAAGTAGAGGGGCAGTGAATCAGAGCTCATACCCGAGCAAAAATTAATATCCAAACTAATATCTGGTTGGTAGGAAGATCAAAATATAATATATATTGAAAAAATTAAAATATTATACAAATAAAAAATATATATATAATAATAATTATTATGAATTAAACATCACCTCAGGTTAGTGGTGGTTCAATATAGGTAGTGGAAAGGAGAGGGAGAAAAAAAAAAAAAAAAAAAAAGGTGACCGGGTATTATCTTAGGTTGAGACCAGGTGGTTGCCTAGTGCCAAGTTTGTACTGTACTGTACTGTATTAACATTGATATAGTGATGGATAGAACAGATCACAAACAAATGAGAACAGCAACAGACAACTCAGCAGTCCCCAGTTAAAATGTCTAAGAATGACACTGCAATGCTACTTAAATCAAGAGAAATATTGACAAACTAGGTGGTGTTCACGACTTTGTTTGTGTTTCTAGAGAATTTTGATTGACAGCTACCAACATGTAACCACCATAGTGCACAATGGGAGACTAGAGGCTAATACCACACACAAACATCAGTGATCTGCACAGGGTATGGATGGCTGCAAAGTGATATATAGGGACACACGTGACTTTGGTCGAAATATGAAAATGCCTCCATTGACCGATTTCATCCATCATATTTCCCACATCCCCTTTGCTACTGACATGACACCACCATGGTGCTTGTTGGGAGACTTGATGATAATGACACATACAATCACCAATGAACTGCGCTTGGTAGTTTTGGCTGTGGAGTGAAATATAAGGACGCATGGCTATTTTCAAATCAGGCCACTCACTTTCTACCACACACCCACAGTTACCAATATACAATCACCATAGTGCATCATGTAAGACTCCAGGCTACTACCACACACAAACACCAGTGGTCTGCGCTTGGTACTTCTCGCTGCAATGTGAAATATAGGGACACAAACATCTTTGGTGGAAATAGGAAAATGTCGTACGTTGACTACTTTCAACCACCATATCTTCCACACCCCCACAGCTACCGACTTCTCGATGCTACTACCAAACACAAACACCAGTGGTTTGCACTATATAGTTGTAGCAACAAAATGAAATACATGGATACATATGCCTTTTGTCAAAATATAAAATATCCTTGATTGATCACTTTCAACCACCATATCTCCCACACCCCCACAGTTACTGAAATTCGACCAATGTTGTGCACGATTGGTGAATGTATGCTACTACCACACACACACACACCAGTGATCTGCGCTAGATACTTTTGGTTAAAAAGTGATAAATAGGAACACACACGTCTTTGGTCGAAATGCTGAAGTGTCCCTGGTGGACCACACTCAACCACCATATCTCCCATACCCCCATAGCTACCGACATCTAACCATCATAGTGCATGATGGGAGACTTGATGCTACTTCCACACACAAACACCAGTGATCTGCGGTATGTGGTTGTGGCAGCAAAGTGAAATATACGGACACACGTCTTTGGTCGAAATACAAAAATATCTTTGATCGACCATTTTCAACCACCATATCTCCAATACCCCCAAAGTTACCAAAATTTGGCCAATGTTGTGCATGATCGGTGAATGTATGCTACTACTACGCACAAACACCAGTTATCTGTGTTAGATAGTTTTGGCGAAAACGTGAGACATAGGGGGACATACGTTTTTGGTCAAAATATGTGGAACTAGTTTCGTTAAAACGAAGTAAACACTCAGGAAAACAAATTAAATTACTCATGCCCTCTGCTGTAATGTCAAGTGCCAGTTCTAATAACAATCTATCAAAATTGCCGCTAACATTGCAAAAAAATTTAAGCTTTTATCTTACATATCTGTGGCAAAAGATTTAATGAATACTTTTACATAAAACGAATATTAAATAAATCTAAGCAACTAATAATTATTATATCTATTTAAAAGGAATATGTAATTAGCTTTCAGTGTTCTGACAACTAATTTATTCACAGATACTTTGCTCAGTAGAACTGTTATTAAATAACATGCTTAACCAAGAACAACATCTGGCGAAAAGCATGACGTCCTAGTGTGACATCATGGCGTGACAGATGACGTCATAGATGACCAAAATTTACAAATTATAAGTATAGATGATTTAACACTCAGAAATTACTTAGAATAATGGCAACAATAATTACATCTTGGTTGGTTTATTTAGTTCATAGTTAAATTAGATACCTTAACATCTTTTCTGTTATGCAAATGGAGACTTTCCCGGCGTATTGATTCAATGAAAGTTTCACGGGTGTCCAACCGGATGGCGTCATAAAACGATGACGTTTCGACAACCTGCTAGGTTGTCTTCATCAGGTCTATTTAGATGTTGCTTCTCGAAATCACAAACAGACTGGCTTCGCTGCCACCATAATTCAAATGTCGTGTATAGAGGGTTGCCAGGACGCCCAATCAGCACGCTGGAACTGAGGGTATCAGTGTTGCGGACTGCGTATGGAGAAAAAACGGTCACCCATCCAGGCGCTGACCACGCTCACCATTGCTTAACCGGTCTACCGCAAGCTGAGGGTATCAGTTGCAAACTGACGCCGTGGACATAGTTCGCCAGCACTTACGTTTACAGGTTAAGCAACGTTGAACGTGGCGAGTGCTTGGATGGGTGACCGCGTATGGCTCAATACGCAGTCTGCAACACTGATACCCTCGGCTTGCGGTAGACTAGTTAAGCAACGGTGAGCGTGGTCAGCACCTGGATGGGTGACCGTTTTGGCTCCATACGCAGTCCGCAACACTGATACCCTCAGTTCCAGTGCGCTGATTGGGCGTCCTGGCAACCCTCTATACACGACATTCGAATTTCGGCGGCAGCGAAGCCAGTCAGTTTGTGATTTCAAGAAGCAACATCTAAATAGACCTGATGAAGACAACCGAGCAGGTTGTCGAAACGTCGTCGTTTTATGACACCATCTGGCTGGACACCCTTGAAACTTTCATTGAATCTTTTCTGTTGCTTTACAGAATTGAAAGTACAGCAACTACATAACATTATTACTTTAACATAAAAAATCAAAAAGTATTTTAATGGAACACTCTTAAATACATACATGTCTCCTTTTGTCAACACTATCATAGTATAGCTTTGTAAATTCCTCAGCAGTTCGGCATGCGTGATCAACTTTGGCTTCCTGCAAAGGAAAGAAAACCCCTTATTAATCACATGTATTACTAAGGAAACTGTTAAAAATAACAAATGATGGAGAAAATGACTCATCAGTCACATAAAGTTGAGGGCTGTGATGAGTGAAACACATATGAGACAAACAAAAACATGTACAATATTTCAGTTTTACACCTTTTTCATGTTTTAGGGACTGAGTCACGTGGTGCGGGAGGTGTACACATGCCGAAATTATTAATTATGACAAGGAAATTATTAATGACTAAACAGACAGAAGGAAAGTATTTAGTTATAAACCATAAAAAAGAAGCCAATATGATATATCTCAATAAGTAATTTCTACAGCCACTTCACTTCCTAGTGAAGAGTTTAGGCAGTGGCCATAGATTAATTATATCTGTGATAACAGGAATTAAATTGTGCAATACAAAGGCTGAGAAAAAAATCTAAAATTAAGGTATGAGAGCTGGAGAAAACTGAGAAATTGAAAGAATATCATACAAGAATCAGGGGAAAAGTTCCCAAAAATGAGACCAAATGTGGGCTTGAAGAGTGGGAGGAATTCAAGAACACTCTTGTTCAAGAGGCAAAGGAAGTATGTGGTATGACAGGTAATAAGGTTTGGTGTAAGGAAACTGCTTGGTGGAATCATGAAGTCAAGACAACTATTCAACTGAGGAATAAGGCAAAGAGATTATTAGACTGGGAAAAGCGGAAAGTTGGTACCCAAAGAGATGAGGAAAAAAATTAAATCACTGGCTCAGAGAACACAAACTTATGGTCAAACCAATAATTGAGAATGAGAAGAAAAAAAAAAGAAGTAGGAGGAATTTTCCCTGAAACTTGAAGAAGATGCTAAAGGAAATAAAAATCAATTATGAAAAACAGTTAAAAATAGGAGTGGACAGCAAAAATCAGTGAAAGGATTAGAGCAGGTATGGGCAACCTTTGCTTAGCTGAGGGCGTAATTTCGGGACTTAATCAGGTTGTCGGCCGTAGGTAAGAAATAAGTAGGTAGTAGTGAATAAAAAGGTGATAAAAATTCACACATTTTTTTAAATTTATTTACGACTCGATCTGTGGCGTTTCACTGCGTATGCTTATTAATATTATTTGTAGGTTTTAGTCTTTATGACTTGAATAAATACAGAATTTTTTTGCGCGTAATTTGAAATTCCTGAATCTCTCACGGGCCGGATTGAAGCTGGTGGAGGGCCGGATCCGGCCTGGGGGCCAGGGGTTGCCCATATATGGATTACAGGATAATAATGGAGTAGTGATAAGGAACATAGGAAAGATAAGGGAAGAAAGGGGACAGCATTTATATAAACTGTTAAATGGTGATGCATTGATTGCGTATTCCAGGCATTTAGAAAGGCCTACTGAGACAGAAGCCATGCAACATGCAGAACCCCCTACAACCTGGTCTGAAGTGGAAGCTGCCTTGTAATCCATGAAGAAAGATAAATAAAGTGGTTACAATGAGGTTAACTCAGACATGATAAAAGCAGCTGAGGTGAATGGGACCCAGTGGTTGTATAGGGTGTTGAATGCCATTTGGAAGGACAATAAGGTCCCAGAGGATTGGTCAAATGGGGTAATAATACCCATATTTAAAAAAGGGCAACAGAAAAAAGTGTGGAAATTATTGTGGAATCACATTTCTTTCCCATGGATTGATGATCTTGGAAAAAGTGATTGAGAAAAGGTTACGAAGACATCTGGAAGTCTTACAAGAGGATGAGCAATATGGTATCAGACTAGGAAGAAGTACTACAGACTTGATCTTTGCAGCAAGAATATTCAATGAAAACAATATAGTAGAAAGGGATAAGGAGATCATGTCGATGTCGAAAAGGCCTACAATAGCATTGCAGGATCAAGAATTTGGATGTCATGTTGATGTCGAAAAGGCCTACAATAGCATTGCAGGATCAAGAATTTGGGATTGCCTAGAATGATGAAAGGTACCACAATCCTTAATCAACAAAATTAAAATGCTGTATTAAAATCAATGAGTTCTATTACCTAAAAAACGTTTTCTGTGGGACATGATAATATGGTCATGTAGCAAAATGAGCAACATGGTCAGAAACTGCTGGAATCTAGGCTGTGGGAGATAAAGAACAAATTGGCATCATGGATAGGCTAGTCCAGCTAGAGGCAGAAAACATGAGGTTGAGAAAAGAAGAAAATGAGAAACACAGACCTGTATGCTGTAGTGGCTGCTACCGGCATAAAGGAACAAACCAAGAGGGCAGTGCAGCAGTCAGCTGCTGGTGTGGTATTTATATCCTCAGATAAAGGGGTTGGCCCAAAGCAGGTGGTGGAAAATAAAATCAGCAGAATCTTGAAACCAGGGAAGAATAAAACAAAGATTAACAGGCTCAAGAACACGAATATGATAATTAAAAGTGGTTCAAACAAGGACACTAAAAAGGATTTAGCTGATAAAGAACTGACTGAAGATGCGAAAATGGAGATCATTGATAATTTTACTGGTAGATGAAACAAGAAAAGCTAGTGGAAACTGCTTATAGGAAAAATTTGAGGGAAAAATAAATAAAGAATAATATAAGGAGGGGTTCAAACCAAATTTAAAACTGGGCATAGGAACAAAGCATCAATTCAATATGCCGTGGAAATTAGTTCCATGATCAGAAACGAAATCCTAAAGAAATAAAGAAATAATATCCAGAATTTTCTTCAGTCATGGTCAAGGACTACTCAATTGTGCCCAAGTATTAAAAATGCAATGACCTTGGATATGTCAGTAAACACTGCAAATAGTATTTGCTGTAGTCATTTTGGGAAAACAAGACACAAGAAGGAGATTGCCAACGGAGCGGGCACTCCATCGCAATTTTTATCAATTATTATTATTATAGGAGTCCAACAAGAAATCCCAAGTTTCAATCTGTATCCCGTGTACAAAACATGGCGAGAAATGCAAGAAAAAAGGGTGGTTTTAACAGATATATTACACAAGACTCTACACCTATAACTACTTGTGAGCTGTGGATCTCTATCAGATTCGCAAATCCTATTACTTTGCTCATAATACTTCTAGAGTTCATCAGTAAAACTCTTATCTCTGGATTTGTGATATTTTCACATTTACTTTCACCTTCCCAGTTCTTCTCCTCTCTGTTATTGTTTCAAAAGTGGCATCTATTACTTTAGTATCTGTGATTTTTCCCACTCTGGATCTACAATTAGTAACGCTTTGATCACCTATTTTTATCTCCTCACTAACAGCCGCTCCTAAACTAAAAAAGGCACCATCCTAACCCTATCATTAAAGGATATGGGCTCCTTTATAGCTCTAGCTATCAACTCAGAAAGTAACTCCTCACCTCTTTGATTTAGGTGTACGCCATGCCCAGTCAAACCCTACCTCCAATGGTCTCCATAGGCAGAACCCCTATGACTGAATAGCACCTTCATTTCCAAGTTTACCCACCTGACAGCATGGTTCTGCTATGGCTGGTCATGGAGATTTATGACCTGCTTGAGTTCCACCCTGGTATGATAAGATTTCTCTCTTTTCCACCACTATAGACTAAGCCTGCATGGCCTGAGCCTCGAGGGCCCTGACCCTGTCGCACAACTCCTTGATCGTATCATCCCCAATACATAATGTACAAAGCCATGCGAGAGCATCATTTATTTCCCTTCTTCCCATTCCTCTACATATCCAGTGAAACCACTTCTTATACTCACTACACTCCACCACATTAATCATGTTCCTGCTACCTATGAGTTAACCAAAGCTTATTTTAAATAACACCACTACTTTCTGCCTAAAGTCTACGCATATACAATTTATACAATATTACTGAACAGAGCAGCTTTTTAAACTTTCAGACTACAATTCAATACAGTTAAACCAAGACTACTCGCACAACATCTTGATGATAACTGTGACAACACTAGTATACTGACCCATTCTGTTTCAAATCAGAGAGGGAGTGTCAGTTGACAGACTGTGACTTTTGAGAGTTACGAAATTTCCTAAATGGATTTTGCGAAAATATGGTGGAGTTATAGCCCTCCAAAATTTGGCCAATTAAAAATCGTGTATAATTGAATACAACTCAAAAACTATATGAGTTAGATAGTTGAAATTACTTTTGTTTTGGACATAACATTAAAGAATAAATTAATTAAAAATAAGCCAAAAAATTATAATTTTTTTGTAATTTTAAAATTTTTTCAACATATAAAAAGAAGTTGCATTATTTTGTTAACTATGCCAATCTATATCCCTCATTGGGTAGGACTACTGAATTTTTTTTTCTAGCCTATGATGAATAAGGTCCATACAGCAGTTCATTAAAATATCGCAAAATTTTCACATTTTTGAGCAGCCATTACTCAAAAAAATCAATAAAAAAAAACATGGGCAAATAATGTACTAATAGCATGTTGTTGAGTCATAATGGGTGGATTTTTGCTTTATGTAGTTATTACAATTTTTTAATGGAAAAATATTATGTACATTTTATTGCACAGTTTTTATAGGTTTAAATTATTTTTTAAAAGGAAAAACTACTTTGAACAGTCTCAGTGAGTTTCTCAATCTGTTTCAATTAATTTTCTTCAAAGGCTTGGAGTCCTGCTGATAGTCCACAGAGAGTGGAATAGTTCACCTTTAACAAAGCATTTTTACAGGCACCGCACACTCATCTTGTCTCTAAGATTGTTCTGGTCATTGAATTTCTTTTTTTTTTTTTTTTGGTGGGACCGTGCATAAATGATATCACCAAATGCTCAAGAAATACTTGTAACACATCAACTCCACCAGTTATCATCATTCATGCATCCTACAAACTCACCCATGTAGAAATCACTAACATAAAATGTTTGTTTTTCATAGTCCGCATTCCTAATTGCATTTTCTGAACATTGTGCTCAACTGTTTCTTGCCACATAAGCTATATCTCGCTGCACCAGTCAATAATGGAGTGATCGTATACCAGTTACAGTAGAACTCCAATTATCCGAATCAACTGGGTCCGGCCACCATCCAGATAGTAAAAAATTCAGATAATTGGATTTTTTCCAAAAAAGGGTCTATTTTAATTAATTATTGTATGTATGTTGAAAATAGTAGAAAAATGATTTTAAAGAAAAAGAGTTTTTAATTAATTAAATGAAAATGCAACACTTTTACATGTTAAGTGCACTTATAAGTTCTGTACCGTACTTAAATAAAAGTCATTGCTTGCTGAACATCTCGGTTAAAGGAAGCCATTTGACTGTGTTCATCCATTTTCGGGCAGCCAAGACGCACATTCGCTTGGCAGCGAGTAGTTGCATGTGATCACACTCTGGCTGATGCTCCATCCACATCAATGCAGTTTCAAGACCGGCAAATGCTTGATTAGCTGATGGTCAAGTGTCTGATTCAACTTCAACATTAAGGTCATTTTCTTCCTCAAAAGTTTCTTCTCTCACACTTTCAATAAGTGCATCATCATTTAGAATTTGATACCCAGGGTATGATGAATCACACACCACCCACTCTCCTAAATCTTCAGCACTAACTTCTGAACATCCAGGAATTTTCAGAAGAATGTTTCTAAATTCCTCAAGTGACACTTCATCCCAATCTTCTCCTGTCTCTTCCCTTTTCTTGAGCTTCTTTTTCCTTTGTCTCCTTTTCCTTATCTTCTTCAGTTAATATGCCTTTCACCTTGTTCCACGCACGTCTTAATGTGACTGTCTTAAGCGATTAGGATTGTCGGAGTTCGGATAATTGGAGCTCTACAGTACTGATTTTATTTAGTCCATTCCTTTTGTTTACAGGAAATTTTTCTGTTTTAAGTAGTAATAGTTGTGGTAGTTCTTAATATAATGCTCACTGTATCAACAACTTCAGCTACATTTCTAATAGCCAGTGCTGGTTCTATCCAGGGCCACATTTAAGCATAGGCTATCTAGGCTGTAGCCTAGAGGCCCGCACCACAGCTAATCCACCCATGCCACCAGACGCATACTTCCCATGTCCAGTTGCTTTGTAAATAGAATTTGTTGAAATAGTTTGATTACCAATGAAATTGGTATCTGTTTTTGAAGTGACTTGCAGCACCATCTGAAATGTATATAACTTCTTTCATTTTTATTAGTTCAAGAGCCCAAAAAAAGTGCTGTACAAGTATCATGTTTAATGTCATCCAAAGCAACAGCAAAACTTTTCTTCTAATAGGCAATACAAGTAAACAATGAGATTTGTTAATTTTGCCAGTGGCAGCTCTGAATTTCATCTGGCAAAATAACACACCAATTCTCTGCAAAATTGAACAGCAAAACTGGTGTATGAGTTATTGTCCAGCATAAATATTATTGAATTATTATTATTTTATTATATAATATTATTTAAACTGTACAGATTTTACTCATTATTATCTGTAGACAAATAAAATATCACTGTTGTGAAAACAGTACTGTAAAGCTTAAGACTGCTTCTTTTAAGCTATTTAAGTTTAAGAAATTTTATTGTCTTTATTAACTTTGATAATTTTTACACTACATAAAATATGGAAATTACTTTTAACAAGTGGCCTGGGGGCTCAGTGGTTAATGCGTCTGACTAGAGATTGAAAGGTCCCCCGTT
Organism: Vandiemenella viatica; assembly: GCA_031002005.1. Lineage (NCBI taxonomy): Eukaryota > Metazoa > Arthropoda > Insecta > Orthoptera > Morabidae > Vandiemenella > Vandiemenella viatica. The sequence continues at coordinate 176,641,278 of JARYHS010011408.1, forward strand.
TGAATCCCTGTCTCGTTGGAGATTTTCAAAGGCTCTTAAACCAACCTTCACCTCTGGCACAGCTTGCTGTGAAATGTGAAGTTCGCCAGAAAGCTTCTATGGTTCGGAATCCACATTAAATTGCAGGTCCCCTGTATCTGGTAGGATTGCCGGGTTAAGTTAAGGCAGCTAAAGCAGGGGCAGAATGCGCAGCCAATAGAAACCCTGTCTCCACACGAAATTATTTTTACTTTTAACAACATATTCTAGATAAATAGTGGCAATTCAGAAGCACTATTTTATTTTAAAACATAATTTAAATCTACAATAACATAATAAAACTTTTACATATAAAATTGGAGATTACTAGAGATCACAATTCTGTAAGGAACTGGCATCATTATACTGCAGAAGTCAAAAGCAAGACACCACTAGAAATACTTTTGGAAGTACATTTAATGGTGTTATGCTGGTGAAGGCTTTATTACAAACAAATTACTACTTGAAAATAATAGTCTTGCCATTGACCACAGCAGTATTATGATGTCATTAGTGAATGTTACTGTAGTGGAATCGCAATCTCCAGTAGACCCAAAAAAATATTCCATTAAAAAAAAAAACACGTATTAGCTATACAAAGTAAAAATCCAGCAATCCAACTCGATGATTCAACTACATACTATTAGGACATTATTAGACCAGATTTTTTGATTTTTTAAAAATGAGTTATGCCTCCTCTAAAATATGAAATTTTGACATTTTGAAATATTTCAATGAGCTGTCGTATGAACCAAATTCATCATGAGATAGAAATAAATGTATGAGTAGTCCTACCCTATGAGGGGTATAAATTGCCATAGTTAACACAAAGACCAAACTTCTTTTTGTATTAGAAAAAAAAATCTTATCTTTTATAGGTATATGCAATTAAACACATGAGGTGCTGCATGATTTTCAAAGCTTATGGATTTTTTCTCCATATTATGGAGGGCCATAACCGTGCAAAATTTTTTCCCCGCAAAATCCTTTTGGGATATTTCATAACTCCAGTAAGATTATTGTAATTTTTTTCCAAAAAATTGCAGTTGATCAACTGGCACATCTGGGAAGAAGCTTTCCAATTTGAGATGGAATGGGTCTACTATTAATCTGGACCAGTGCCACTAATCTCTGATACCTATGAATTAGCCATAAATTATTTGAATAATGCCACTACTCTCTGCCCAATGTCTATGCACACAATTTATTATAAAATACAATAATTATCTCAAACTCCAGAAAACTAGTGTACTATCTTACCAGCTGCTAGACATTTAAGATGTGTTGGTACCTTATTGAAGATTTGTACCCCAAATACTGGCTCCCTTTTTGGGGATATCTGGAAGATCGCGATTCTACTACAACAACATTAGTTCGCGTGTGGAACTGATGTCAGAATACTGCAGTAATCAACCGCAAGATATTGATAGAAATATTTTCCAAAGTAGTTTTAGCAACTGGTCCAGGGAGTTACAATGTAATTACTATTTGAAAATAACACATCTTGTGATTGACTATAACTGTATTATGATGATGTTAGTTCAAGAGAAGCAATGTTGTCGTAATGGAATCACAATCTCCGGTAGACTCCCTGACAATGACTTGTAATCCTTGTGAAGATCATCGTTCCTTCTAATGCCACAATTGGACATTCTACTATTTGTTTCACATAGGGTATGATTTGTAACTACAAAGTACAATAATGTGTATACAAACTTGGCCTCCAATTTTAAAACCCCCAATTTCTTGAAGAGCTCTTTGCATGAAGTTCTACTGCTACCCACACATAGTTTTTATTACTCACTTTTGGACTCTGAATACTTTGTATCTATGAGTAGAATTGCCACAGAATATATTTGTATCTATGAGTAGAATTCCCACAGAATATTATTACATATGGCATTAAGGAGTGATAATAAGCAAAATAAACTAGTTTCCTCATACAGAGTTCACCTGCTACTGAAATTGTATGAATTGTAAATATGGCTGCACCCAATCACTTCAGTGAATAAGAGCCATGGGGATTACTGGAGTTTGCGATTCCACAAGAAAATGGCATCACAATACTGCAGCAGTCAAATGCAAGACACCGCTAGAAATACTTTCCGAAGTACATTTAATGGTATCACATTGGTCCAGGACGTATTTCAACCTAATTTCTACTTGGAAATAATACCTGTTGTGATTAACTACAGCAGTATTATGAGGCCATTACTGAATGTTTTAGCAGAATCGTGATCTCCAGTAGACCTAAGACATGCAACTTTCAATTTAAATTATGATCAATATAAAAATGTTAATTGTTATTTGGTCCAGGCTGTATTTCTACATAAAAGTTCTGAGTCATAATATATTAAACCTCTGTTTTCAACAGCTACAACAATAAATAATAACATGAAAACTGATAGGTAGTTGCAACCTTACAAAATTCTGATGCATCACATTGCACACAAATCTTTTCAACCACTGCTATTAATTTAATTTCATTGGAGTGCATGCTTCAGTGGAAATTTCCCTACACACCCACCTAGTTTTGCTCTCTAAAAATTTCTTCTTTAAATTTTTTCAATGTATTTGCTAAATTATTCATCATTTTTCTTAGTAATTTATTCGAATCCTGGACCTCCTTACCTAAAAAAGAGAATCTTCACACCTGAAATCGAGTGCAGCTTGTGATCATGGGCATCAATCCTTCCATGCATTACTTTCAATTCTTACACCAATATTTTTCCATGCCTCATCACCAATATAGGCTTTGCAAACTCTCATGATCCTCTTCACTGTCCTCCTGTCTTCTAATTAATCCCATTCTAGCTCTTTGATCATACCTGTTACTGATTGCATTCTGCGGTAATTTTCAGAAACAAATCTAGCAACCCTTGTTTGCACCTCCTCCAACTCCTGTATTTGATACCCAAAATGTGGATCCTATGCTACACTAACATATTTAAGAAATGGTCTGACCAAAGTTTTGTAACCCAATTACTTTACTTCTCAGGTGCATCCCCTCATCACTCTCTCCAACAAGTGCAGAATTTTGAAACCTTTTCCTACAACCTGTCCCATGTGCCATGACCAGTTAAGCTTGTTATCAAATGTAATGCCAAGATACTTACATTTCAAGTCTTCAACAAGCAATTCCTTCCCCATCATAATCAACCTTTAGTTTTTTACCTGTGTATCTAATATACGAGGCGTATTCCAAAAGTAAGGTCCGTTTGATCATAATAAAAACATCATTCAGGATACAAGGTTTTTATTAACGTCAGTATGTAACTACATATCTAGTTCACTTTTCCACATAATCGCCGTTCATATCTATACACTTTCTGTAACGCTGTACCAGTTTCTTTAACCCCTCGGCATAAAAGTCTGCCGCCTGGGACCTGAACCAATTGGTAACGCTCGTTTTGAGTTCTTCATCGGTTTGAAATCGTTGTCCACCAAGCCACCGTTTCAAATGCAGGAAGAGAAAATAGTCGCTTGGTGCAAGATCTGGACTGTAAGCAGGGTGGTCTAGGATTTCCCAACGAAACTCTTGAATCTTCTCTTTGGTTTTGGAAGCGGTATGCGGGCGTGCGTTGTCGTGCAGGAGGATGATGCCAGACGACAGTTTCCCGCGGCGTCGATTTTGGATGGCACGTCTCAGTTTGGTGAGCGTTGCACAGTACACGTCAGCTGTAATGGTTGTCCCACGGTCCATGAATTCGATCAAAAGGACGCCCTTTTCGTCCCAAAACACGGAAGCCATCATTTTGTGATTCGTGTACGGTGATTGCTTACACTTTTTTGGTTTGGGTGAACCGGAATGGCGCCTCTGCATTGATTGTTGTTTTGATTCTGCGTTGGTGTACGCTATCCACGTCTCGTCTCCCGTAACAATTTGGGAAAACAAACTGTCTCCATCTTGTCTATAGCGCTCTAAAAATTGTCGTGCGCTATGCATTCGTTGCTCTTTGTGCTGAGCGGTGAGCAGTTTTGGCACCCACCGCGCACAAAGCTTCCGATATCCAAGCTCTTCAGTGACAATCCTGTAAATTGAGGTTCTAGCAACATTTGGGAATTCCATAGCCAGACCACTAATCGTCAAACGCCGATCACTTCGCAGTTTTTGGTTAACTTGCTCGACGATGTCGTCGGTCCGAATACTGGGCCTGCCACTCCGCTGTTGATCGTGCACATCTGTGCGACCACTTTGAAATTCTCGACACCAGTGTCGAACTTGTTTCTCACTCATCATGTTTGGTCCATACACTACACACAATTCGCGATGGATGTCCGCAGCTGACGATCCTTTTGCCAACAAAAATCTAATCACACCGCGCACTTCACAACTGGCGGGAGCTACGATTGTCGCGGCCATTTCGAACTGCTCTCAACAATAGATATACGGATACTGTGGCACGCCAACAATACTGCATATTTACCAGGAGTTGGTAGATGGCGCTGCAGGTGGGAAACGTCATTCAGGCCTATCATCTGTGACATCTTGTACCCCGGACCTTACTTTTGGAATACGCCTCGTATCTTTGCATATATCTTCATGCCATGATTACCAACCCAACTAGACATCCTGTCTACATCACCCTGTTCACTGTCCTCAACTGTTTTATCTTAGACCTTATTATAAAACATTATGTCATCTGCAAACAACACAACTGCTGATAGCAAACCATCAACACAATCATCCATTAGAATAATGAATAACAATGGTCCCAATACACTACCATGTAACACTCCCATTTTCACTTCCACTTCTTTCAATCTGCATTTCCTACCCTAATTTCCTGCTTTCTACCTTTTAAAAATTCTTCTACCCAGCAAATCCACTCCAATAGTTTTTACCTTATTTACTACCTCTCGACCAATAAGCTCTACAACACAGTGGGAGTTTCTACGAACAGACGGATGGGGTAGCAATGGGGTCCCCGTTGTCGCCGATCTGTTCATGGAAGAATTCGAAGATAAGGCGATCGAAAGCTTCAGCCTTAAGCCGACTTGCTTCTATCGTTATGTGGACGATACTTTTGTTATTTGGCCACATGGCATTCACAGTCTTTACAGATTCCTAGACCATCTTAACGGAATCCACCCAAATATCCGCTTCACGATGGAGATGAATGAGAGCCTGCCCTTCCTGGACATCCTGATCTGACGGAAACCAGATGGAAGCCTCTCACACAGTGTGTACCGAAAACCTACACACACGGATCGCTATTTACACGCCACGAGTTTCCGCCACCCAGCACAGAAGACCACCGTGCTCCACACTTTAGTGCACAGGGCAAGGAAAATCTCTGACGCGGATTCCCTGCCGTCCGAGCTTGAACATCTGCGCAATACTTTCAAGAGGAATGGTTATTCTGATTGAGAAATAGAGCGGGCGATTAAAAAGACAAACAAACGCCCGGTAGACCCGGATGTCCAGCCAGAGGCAAGTAATATCTCGGGGAAAATAGGCAGGATTCTGGCGTGACATGGAATCAAGAGCATATTTCGTCCTCCTGCCACGATATGAGACTACCTCCGGCCCGTGCAGGATGACTTGGGATTGATGACTCCAGGGGTTTACAGCATACCATGTCAGTGTGGCAAGAATTATATTGGTCAGACGATCCGGACTATCAAGGCTCGGGTGGCCGAACATGAACGCAACATCCGCATGCTCCAGATAGATAAATCTGCAGTCACCCAGCATGTTATCGAAAACGGCCACAATATGGACTTCGGTAATGTAAAGGTACTGGCCAAATGTTCTTTCTACTGGGAGTCAGTCATCAAAGAAGCAATAGAAATACGACTGGATAACAACATGGTCAACAGGGACACGGGTCTTTGGCTCAGTGACGCGTGGAAGCCGGCTCTGTCCCTTCTGAAACATTCACCCTGCAATCAGAGAGGTAGTGAGGCGCCGCCGGGAAATGTTTCCAGCTTGCTGGCGTTGGCTAGGACAGTCACTCCCAGCCAATCAACGCCAAGCGCAAGACGGCAGCCGCGGGAGGGAGTGAGCGTAGGGGAGAGGCCAGGCCTTATAAGGGTGGGCGGAGGCCAGACATCGCCAGTGCAGCTCTGGTTCTCCCTGCACAACATCCAACCTGAAGATGGCGGCAGAGTCAGCTGCCGAAAGCTCGTTGTCGCATTTCAACAACATACGGCGGACTACATTTCAAACCAACTTTATTATAAAATCAAAATTTTAAGTCCATTAAGCTACAAAAGAAAGCGTCTATGTCCATTTTGGGCCAGGCTACATTCCAACCTATCCACAGGTGCCACTAATGATTCAGCTTGAAAATCATGATAACTTAAATGTTTACTAAATCCAAATTCCTAGCGAATTAGGCTTTAACAACAAGAACCAAATGCCATTTTGGTACACGCTGCATGTCAACCATAAAAACCAATGTCCTTCGACCTAATGCTGAAGCAAGGATATTCCCACACTTTCAACCTAAACATAAGCTACGTTCATATTCCTGCAACCTACTTTCATGACATAGAATATTAACATCTCCAACATAACATGCTGGATATGTTTCTTGACAACATAATATCTTTTATCGTTGGACGTCGCATGTGTGTACGTAAATGAGGCAATTATCGTTCCCTTATGGTTCAAAGTTGTTTTTTTTCAGCGTGTAATTTTTCCATATTTAATCTTTTGTTGGCAACATATTCAAAAATAATATCGTTCAAAGAACGCATGCATGATTATTATACTTCGCTATAACGCTACTCCCAGTCACTCGCCGTAAGCGTTACTGCACTTTTGAAAGCCGTTTTGAAGTATCTAGCTATTTTACAGCTCTAAGAGCAAAATGTATTAAATAGTATTACCAAACGAACACGTGCAACAGTTTTCAGACCAAAATGACAATTCCTTGATGAGTCCCAGTGATTGTGCTAGAGCCAAGAATTCTTCTCAGTAAACAGGCAATCCAGGCTGCGAATACAGTACGATACATATACACAATAAAAATGTTGTTTGGTAAAGAGCCGACTTTTCACGAAAACAAACAGTTATTTAAAATAAAATAGATTTGGGTCAAGTTTAAATCGTGATACATGGTGTCACTAACTTATGATTAAATGATTGTATCAATGTGGGTGTGATTGAAGCTTTGTTTTTGTAGCGAAAATATCAGCGGAGATTGTGGTTAAGTCGAATTTAAGCATGGACCAGAGACTAAACTGAACCTTATCACAGCAAAGGCATGAGGAATTTAGTTATTATCAGTTGTTTAAGAAGCTTTCATAAATACTATGTAACACTGTGATGTCATGTATCGCGATGTAAACTACTCCCATGGATTTAATTACTTAATTTACTTTTAGCAGAATTAAATTGAATGTTATTTTTAAAAACCTACAGGGTCTACTGGAGATTGTGATTCCGCTACAACAACATTCAGTAATATTGTTGGAATACTGCTGTAGTCAGTTGCAAGACCTATTATTTTCAAGCAATAATTCCGTTGTATGGAGCCTGGACCATTAATTTCAAGCAAAAATTAGGTTGTAATACAGCCTGGACCAGCATGAAACCGTTAAATGAACTTCGGAAAGAATTTATATTGGCGTTTAGCATTGGACCACTTCAGTATTATGACAACTCCTGGCGGAATCGCGATCTCCAGTAATCCCAACATACACTCATTATTCGTTGGTAGAAACCTTTGAAGACCAATTATATACTTTTTTTTTGCCTACAAACAAAAACAGTACTGGTATCAGTATCTAGATACTCAAAATTATATGCTTAGCTACAGTATCAGTAAAACTGCAGCTGAAGCAGCAGATTTTTTTTTTTTTTTTTTTTTACTTATTGCTTTAAGCCTCGTTGACTCCAAGGTCATTAGAGGCGGGAGAGGACTAGGAGCAAGGAACGGGAAGGAATTCGACCCCGGCCTGAAGTGATTTGGGGAATCCATGTAAACCCCAAATCTGGATGCCAGGACGGGGATTAGAACCCGCGTCCTCCCGTATGCGAGGCCAGAATGTTAACCATGCAGCCACTACGCTCGGTACATTACAAACAAGACAACAGATTCGCTGCCAAGAGGGTACAATTAAAACATATAAATCTAAAAACATAACCTTACTTCACGTACTAAGAATTTACACTAACCTGTTCCATGGTAGAAACTTACAAACTGATTTCAGTTTCAATTACAAACACATGATATATTTATCAATGTAAGTAACGTTGTACTTTCGCTAATCCACCTAAGCAGCATTTACACTCGACAGTCAACAAACAACATCCTAAAATATATCGCAAGAAGTGAGATCTCGCGTGTTATGGTCACGTGACCTCCAACTTCTACAGTTATTTTTTCAGGCATGATGGCGCCAAATGATGGCAGCCTGTTTTACGTTAATAATTTTAATCGTTTGGGTAAATGCAGACTAATTGCCATCGATGGCAGAGACCTAAAACGGCTGTAGATCACCTTATTACTTGGAAGTGTTAATCACGGTAAGTGAGAATCAAATTCAAGGAAGAGGAATATCTAATGAGGACATGTTGGTTAGTCTGATGACAAGAGACATGGAATCCGATCAGGATTTTTTTGCTGTGGATCAATTGTTTTTGAGTGTGTATAACTGTGTGTCGCCTTTCTTTCATAATTGAATGTGGGAGGATATCTGTGTATTGGAAATACCAAACGAGCTACAAGCAGTGTACGTTTTATTAGTTTATCTATGAACCCAAAGATTAATGAAACTTGCACTTTCGTGCTGCCATCTGTGTTGTCAATGTTGTTAGGCTTAACTAGCACCATGGGTAGATTGACGAACTTTGATATTAAAATAATAATAACTTAAATATGTGTTTTATCAAATTGTTATACTTAAAAAGATTTTACTTGTGTTAAGTTATCTGTGTTCAACGCCGTATTCAGTATAACTGAGCTATGTGACAAAGTTGTGGCCAATGTTTACATCTATCCGTGTTAGGCTGCTTCCATTGAAGACAATCTGCTCAAAAACCAATATGACTATTTTGTAGTCTGTGTTTTTAAAATGAGTTGTGATGCTGGTTGATAGGTGTGCTTCATCCACGTCTGCCTTGTATAATTTATGTATTAGACTTTCAGGTGGATGTGTGAGGGGTAAGTTTTTTTAAATTAATATTGTTCTTTTTCTTCATGTCAGATTTTCTAACTAATTAATTTCACCAATAAGTATAGTTACATATTGATACCATGAACTGAAAGCTCAGAAAAATAGAACAAACTAATATAAACATCACATAAACTAGTCTAAATGCATCTAATGATGTAAGAAATGTATTGTAAACACTATGTAGCAGTGTTGTGATACTGTGTTTTATGTTACAGATTTAACTCTTTCTCGACTGAACACCCATTAACCTAATCCAGCAATGTAGTAAGTATAATACTAGTATATATTTTCATATGTGTTTTTATCCGACAGTAGCCAGTCTCATAAATGTTTGTAGAATGAGGTTAAGTTTGCACACATTTGGTAATATCTCTTCCATTTTTACTTTTTAGATCAAGAATCCATAAAGTAACAATTGTTGATTGTATGTATAATTTGTTTTAAGGTTTTGCAGGCACTATATTTAAATATGCACTACTCTTTGTTAAAAGGAGAGTTTAGGATGATAATGTTATATTTTTCAGTGGTATCATTTGTTATTGTACTAACTTTTTTGTTCAGGTGGTGATGGTGACACTTCGGTGGGGGTCATTCTGTTATTAGTGTAATTGGTCAGAATGTCACAGCGAGGTAAACGTCAGCCAAACAGAACAGATGAAGGCCCAGGTAAGTGCTTATTTTGGTGTCGTCAAAATCTATACAGTGGTGTTTTTGGAGGTGTGGGACAAACTGTATGAGCCGGAAAGGTCTTTTTAGATGGTTTCACCTGTAGGAAAAATCATTGAAATAAATTGCTTGTGTAATTGTTAGAAAACTGTAACGTTCATTTAGATTTATCATATTTCTTTATATTGTTATGAAATAGTGCCATATTGACTGTCTGCTATGAAATTAAGAAACCGCATTAGTTCATAAAATTTGATGGGAATAGCTCTAGATGCCGATACCACTACCCCAAATTTCCACCTCACAGACAACAACAGTGTAAACACAAATTTCCGCTGTTACTTATGTCGTCATCGTTTCTGAATGTGATGTATTTAATACACTGGCAGCTGCAAATGTCACTTATGGGGCCCGCATGAGAAACAGAAGTTTTCTCAAGCAAGGACACACCAAATTTAATATATATAAATATCCATAATGATTTGCATCAATAATCCTAGTGTACAACGTTAATGATATTGTTATCTGCAATTAAGTCCATCCGCAAATTTCTGGATCCCAATACCTGAAATTTCATGTGTATTTACAAATCTCGCTTATGGGATCAGCATAGAAATGAGTTGCTTTCTTTAACATGGAAAACTAGATGTTATATGCTTGTTCATCTATTCTATAAATCCTAGTTTTCATCTTTGCTGGTATCATTGTCTAGAATTATGGCATATACATCGCGATACCGCTGCAATGCTGTAAACACCAGTACCACCGTCAGTACAGGGATCATATGAACTTGAAATTCTGTTTGCTTTCTAGAGGTTTTGGTTAGAACGTAATACAGCATGGACCAGGAGAAAAATTTCATGAAATCGGAGAAATGTGGTATTTGCTTACAGTGAAAGCACTGTTATTTCCTGTATCAATTCAACATGACAAGACATATCCATCAATAAGCTCTGGAAAATATTTTGCTATCGTTAATTTCTTGTGGCTGTTTACTACGGAGAGATGCTGAAATGTTAAGATGTTTAATGTTTTAATGGCAAAGTAAATCTGACCGAGCATGGTGGGTGAACTGTTAACATTCTGACCTCGCATCCTGGAGGACGCAGGTTCGAATCCCTGTTCGGGCATCCAGATTTGGGTTTCCCCAAATCACTCCAGGCAAATGCTGGGATGCTTCCTTCAAAAAGGCCATGGCCATATTCCTTCCTGTTCCTTGTCCACAGTCCCATGCCGCCTCTAATAACCTTAACTGTCGACGAGGCGTAAAGCGATAAGTAAGAAAATTAAGTAATAAAAAATCTGCTGCTTCAACTGCAGTTTTACTGATGTTGTGGCTAAGCGTATAATTTTGAGTATCTAGATATAGAAATATACAGAAGGATTTAATTCTAGATACTGATACCAGTACTGTTTTTGTTTGTCCTTTTCCGGAAAAAATCCTACTTTCAGTGCAGATCCTGCTAATAACATTTTTAGCTGCCTGCATAATGTATGTGTCATACACAGCAACAGAGTGATATCATGAAACATCTTTGACGAAAGTGTTTACATTGTTATTGTTTGTGTAGCAGAATGTGGTGGTACCAGTTTCACTATCTAGAATTAACCCAATTTGACATTTTTCAAAATAAATATGTGTTGAAACCAAACTGGAATAGTTTCTGATGCCTTTTTCATTAACAGTTCCTGCAACTATGTATTCTCATGTAAGCCTGTAATAATATGGTGATAATTAGTTATATGATAATGGGGTGCAACAGGATTGTACTCTCGTCATCTTTGTGATTGTGACAGTAGTTGCTCAAATGGCCTCCAGTAAGAACTGCCAGCAGTATATTCAGTATATTTGAACTTATTCGCGGAACCTTGATACCAGATAATTCGTATATATTCAGAGACATGACCTTTCAGTTAATTTTGCACTAATGGTCTGGTAAATAATAAGACCACCTCTCAAACAATTCTGAACTTAAATTATTATGGGAGCAAAAATAATAAAGACCACTAAATAAATATGGTTACTCAAAGATGCTCTAGGTGCAAATTTTGTAATATCTACATTGACATACAGCATTTAATTGGGGAGAAATCATTTGGCAAGAACGAGGATGGTTCCCAATTGTGTTCTTTTTTGAACTGGCTGCCAAAAGGATTTATTCATAGACTTCATTTGCTTGTGCAGTCTTGAAATTATTCATAAAAAGCAAATTGAAGTCATAATCTAGAAGACTCATTATCTATTAAAACCCTGTCTGTTGGAACTTTGAATAGATTCATAAAGTAATAAAAGAAAATTTTCCAAAATTGTTCCAAGAAGTATTTAATGGTTGTTCCTACCCATGCTGTAACACTTATCTATTTATATGTGGAGCACATTGAGAATGTGGATACTCTATTACCTTGTTTTGCATTATAGTTTTGGAAATTAAATTGTCTTTTGGTCTTAATGCTTGGTGAAGAATTTGTTTGTAAATGCGGTGAGTTTACATACAGGCTGTACTGGGTCATTTACCATGGACAGAATGTTAAGGTAGATGGTGCATTTGGTTCTAAACATGGTAAGATTGCTTATATGTTGTAATGGATCTTAGACTATGTTGTATAATTTTACAACACATCCTTTTACTCATGGTTCTGGATTAATTTACCCTTAAAAAGCAAAGTAATTCTAACAAGGCAATAATGGTACATAGTGATATTAAGCCTGAGTGAAATGAGTTTGTGTTTATGAAGATAAGAACCCTGGACCGCTATTTGTGTTCAGGACTACAATAAAACAGAACCATAGCTCACGATATTGCGGAGGCCCAGTTTTCATGTAATATCTGTAGCTATTACTGTGGTCCAAGTTGCTTCGTAACCTAAATGGAAAAGAATTAAATTTTTGTTCATTTGCTATCAGTCAACGGACATTTCTGTAATATTATCTTCTCTAGAAGAATAATATTCCTTTGGTGACTTTATTGTTCGAAAACCATATAGTGTGTTTACTGAATTATTAGAACTACTACCACATTTATTTTTTTCTTCCAGTTTCAAACCCAGACAAACTTGCAGTATTTATTGTTACTTGATTTAAATTATACCACAAATACGTATTTATTATAGATCATTTCTTCTGACGTTGCTTTTTAAAATAATAGGTATTAAATGAATACGCCAGTGCAACTGTTGTATTTTATTTGTTATCGGATGCATTTCACCTTCCGTCAAGTTATCTTTTTTCTGTAATAAGTTACCACTTTTTAACTTTTGTACACAATGTTTTTTACTAATAATATCACAAATGCTCACTGATAGTGCTGTATGGTGGCCATCTGAACAACTACTTCTGTCACGGTCACCTAGATAGCAAACTGGTACAGTCTGCTATTGTAAAAATGGTCATGATCTATTGCGGAACTTCCTGATATTGCAAGAAGTATTTATTTCAATTAATTTTCTTAAACAAAGATGTATGTGTAATTCCTCTTTGTAGACAACCATGGATACGAAAATATAAACAAAGGCATTGGTATTATAATCTTTACTAATATACCAGCTTAATTCATAACCTGGTTGAATCTCCTTGGAGGAGGCATATTAGGCCAATATGTCAGGGGCAGGATATCCTGTTTCTGTGCTCCAGAGCCTACATTTTATCATGGAAATCCTTAGAACAAAATGATCCCTGTATAGTTCACATATGCAAAGCAATCTCTTCTGAAGGAATGGTCGGGTTTAGTAACTAAAATTTCTTGGGAAATGAACACTTTCACTTTTGTTTTGCTGTAGAATAAAGATTGGTCGAGGGTTCATGATTCAGTTACAAAATGTAGCTTGTGAGCAGCTAAACTCTATTATTTCTGGTAATCTGCATTCCTGATTTATAATATTTACACCACTTAGGAAGCTTTATTATTCTTTAAATTATACATCAAATGGTTTATAAGTAAATCAGTGTTATTAATTTTGATTGTAAGTAGTATGAATGGATTATAGCAAACAAATGAAAGAAATAGAAATGAAATCTTCGTGGGTTCTCCGCCGGAGAACCCACGAAGATTTCGTATAAAAAATACACCGGGAAAGTCTTGTTTCTCATATAAGAATTATAAACATTCAAATATTTAACAAGAATTCATAAAAGCTGTTACCTGCTACTTAGTACTTGTGAACTTAAAAATTTTGTTCCTAGAATTGGATATGGAAAGCTGTAAATTGCATAAAAGGTGTCCCAAAAAGCACAAAGTGAGGATAATATGAAGAAGAACCTATCACCATACCATTCTACCATTGAACCTGTCTCATGAAGAGATTCAATATGCAACTTGTTTAAAAATAGCAACAAATTAAAGGGGGAGAGGGGTTAACTGTGAGAGACTACATGCCACAGTTCCTGCAGCAGATTTTTGTTTTTGGTGTAGAATTATGTCACTTTCTGGGGACATCTTATGTCAGTACCATTTTGTACACATTGTTTTTGGTTTTACTGTCCTTTGCTAAGATATATGACCTGTTGAAGTGGGTGTGCAGACTGTGGAAGTTGTAAACTGCACTTATAGCTGCTCATTGGAAAAACAAGTCTTTTCCAAATGTACCATTGCTATTATGAGTATTTGTGCCTGGCTTTTAAACTTTCGGGCAAACATAATATAATGCTCTATTCTATACTAAGTAATAAGATGTGTCTTTACTTGAATTTTATGAACAGATCATACACAAACTGATTGTAAGAGAAAGAAAGCCTGAGCAACCAATATAACAAAGGGTGAAGAAATATTTATTACAAAAAAGAAAATTAAGAGAGGTACAGAACCTACATACTATAATAGGGAGCAAAAGAGTTTGGTGAGAAGATAAAATAACAAACAGACAGCAAGGCAGTAGGGAATACTTGAAACAACTAAACAAAGAATTAATAGTAGCAAAGAAGGTGGCTAAATATGAGTTTATGAAGAATGCTATTGATGCACTGATGGATGCATCTAGAAATTTCTGTGGCTATGTTAGAAATCTGAGGGGAAGAGAAGATGTAGAGGCAACTATAGATAAGGATGGAGGAGAACTTACTGAGGATTTGGAAAAGGCAGAGATATTAAAGCAACTGATTTAGTGAGACCTTTAGGAACTCTAATTCTAATGGGAGCGTAAATCAAATTACAAGCTTATCCTCACAGCTATAAATGAGCAGACTAAAAAAATTTAGAAATCATCCTTAGGATATCATGAAGGAAGTAAGAAAGGTAATAAAGAATAAACTGGATGGTGTAGATAATGTTATTATGAATGTCTTAAAGATAAACATGTATGTTATTGAACCTTATCTTGAAACATTATTTAAATTTAGTCTGGATACTTGCTGCTTGCCAAAGGACTGATAAGTGCAATAGTATTACTGGTCCTTAAAAGAGGTGTGACAGATAGGGTGGAAAATTACAGATCAATCAGTTTGACATCAGTGGTAGGTAAATTAATGGGGAGATTGATATGCAACCACTTCGGACATATCCCTTCCTGTTATTTGTGTTCATTCATCTAATGCTTCTAGTGACCTTGAAATCAGTGAGGTATACAGGCTTAAGCAAAAAAAAGCAGCAGTCAAGCATAATTTCCTTATCAGCTGATGAACAACAGGAATTGAATGCCAGTCTCTAATATGTGTCTACATGTTGTTGATTAAAGGCCATAAATGCGGAAACTTCAATGCTCAGCATGGCATGTGTCTGTCCATGTTTCAACACTGTCCTACCTTCAACTGTAGTAAGCAGTCGTTATTTTTCAATCCAGCCGTTTAATTAATAATTTATTTTTTATTTATCATATGGCATGGTGACAATTTTTTTCAGAGCCAACAGTTAAATTACAGAAATTGAAATAGAATACATTACAAATGATTTGCACAGTTTATGTACTCCAGTCACAGCTCTATATCCATTACTCCTGATGGTGTAGCTTCAGTAAATGTCCTTGATTGTCCCTCATATTTTTTAAAGGGCACTCTGGCAGAAACCTACTTAGAAATTAGACTTCATACACTTAAGCAGAAAGGTTTGGCCATTAATCCAAAAATTGGCTGCCGACTTCAACCAGGAAGGTATTAGAGAGGAAGTGTACTGTGATGTCGTAACCAATCATCTGCTGAGAATCTTCTAAGTGCTTGTCAATAGAGAAACCACTCACTGTGAAAAGTGAACTCTGTGAAGTCTAGAAAATCATTCAACTAAATCCAGAGTATTCAAATCCCTTAACATTGTTCAAACTAGATGCTGCAATAAAATATACTAAACTCCACAAAGTTGCTGGACATGATGTCTAGGACCCAGAATTACTCATGAATAAAGGCCATATCACTAGAAAATGGTTGCTTGAATTTTTCAGTGAACTACTACAGACTTCCAAGTTGCCCTTGTCTTAAAAAAATTCTAAGGTTATAGTCATCCTAAAACCAGGTAAGTAACTCCACCAGAAAACTTTAGACCAATTTATCTCCTTAGCACAACATATAAACTGCTTGAGAGGAAGACTTTGACTCAGATTCATGATACCATTTACAAGGTTATTCCCCCCAGAGCAGGTTGTATTCAGACCGAGGGGAATCTGTGTCAGAGGTTTCTGCACTTGTTAAACCCCCTCCCCCCATATTGACTGGATTCCAAGAGACACTCTTCTTTAAGTGGAGACTGAAACTCAACCTAATAAAGAGTCTTGCTTCTTCCAACTCACACACCAGCCTGTCCATGTCAGAATAATACCAAACCTCGGTCCCGTTGGAAGATTAGAGCACAAAGATCATACAAAATATTAGGAAGTTACCTTGTATGGTGCCCTCACTTTTCAACAAAATTTATCAAATACTACAGAGTTCAACCCTGCAAAGAAACTTGTTGGTAGGTCATGGGATGCAATTGCTAAAGTTCTTCGTGGAGCTGGTCGTCAACCTGGCATTCTCTGCAGCAGAATATTGTTGTTCTATCTGGCTTGGTAGTGCTCATACTACTAAAGTTGATGCTGCTTAGAGAGTTGGAAATAGTGGAGGAAAACACCATGATACCTCTCCATAATGACCTACAATATCTGCCTCATACACGATTGAAATCAAGAACAGCCTATATTGATGCAACCTAACTGAAAATTAATAACTTTGACATCTCAGTAGAGTGGAGAAAGAGGTCGCAAGCCAACAGTATACACAATTGTTAGCTAATGAAAGGTCCAACAGACAACCTGTATTCCCAAGTTTGACCAGGATGAGCTACATTGGTTCCAATTTAATAGGTTTTCACAGGACATGGAATGTGCAGAGCAATGGCACATAAGTGGGGGCTCTGCAGCAATGCGCTTTGTGAAAATGTCCAAACCATTGACTACATTGATATGGACTGTCCAGCCAGAAAACTATGTGGAGGACAGACCAACTGCGAGAAGATGGCTTGACTGCCTGGATACGTTTATTTGATTAATATGTTTTATTTTCTAACTTTGTCATATTCTGTATTTAACATATGATAAAATAATAATATTAAAGGGTACTGTGTAATAGTGCGTTCCACTTTCTGTTCAAATGATCGACGAGAGGCAGAGTTGAGGAGTACCCATTTATAAAGGGTGTTCCAATAAGAGTGCAAGATTTGAGTTGCATTCCATTTTTGCTGTTATGATTCGTTTGGTTGATAGCTGTGACTGGTCGAGAGGAGTTAAAACATGAGTGCTTTATGACACAACAACTTGTCCTTATTGTTAAACTACAAAATGATGAAAGTTTGGCTGCCGCAATTCATAAAGATTGTTTAATTTTTGCTAGGAATACTGCTGAATTCATCAACTATGAAAAGAATAATAGAAATTTCGAAATTACCTGTTAGCTGTCGTGACATGTGCTCATAGTTTCCATTTAAATGAAAACACCATAGCAGTTTGCAAGAGTGGGACCAAGAGTCTAGGGACCTCGATTATTGCACAAGAACTGGACATTTTAACAGCCAATGTTTACCGTATTCTCACTGAGTTTTCATGCTTACAAAATCCATTTGACTCAGGAACTTACATCAACAGACCATCCACATTGAAATGAGTTCACCAATTGCATCATTTAACAACAAGAAGTGAATGCCAGTTTTGTGGACAAAATCATCTTCAGCGATGAGACCCATTTTCTTCTAGATGACCCATTTGGGACTCAGAAAATCCGCATATGGTTCTTGAAAAACAAAATGCATCGCTAACATGTCACTGTTTGGCATTTATTGTGAATTGGAGGAACAATTGACCTATTTATCTTTGCAAACGAGGCAGGTAACACGTTAATTATAAATGACGAATGTTGTCATTGTTCCTCAAGTCAAAGCTGTTGCTCTAGAATGTAGGTTACCAAATTGTGGTACACACCCTCACAGTGGGACAATAAGATTTCTCCGAGGGAAAGGGGGGGGGGGGGTACAAAATGGGCCTTATTCTTTTGTCAGACATACTATGACTCCTTCACCACCTCTTAAAACTAAAAGCCTTTGTTCTAATATAATATACTTAGAGTTTCATCTGAAATATTGCTACTAATAAGAAATTGAAACTGAAAACTCAAAATATTAGCAGAGCCCTGTAATTAGTTAATGCAGTACTTCAAGAGCAAGCTTTGGAAATAAAAAATGATACTGTTATTAAGTATGATTTAATCATCATTTTGGATCAAGTATCATAAAGTGTATCACAGCAAACACTGCTATTACATTCTCCTGTTTCAAGCACTTAATTGTGTGAGAGAGTATTCAGTTCTTGTTGCAATCATGTTGTGCATTTTTAATATCCAATCTAAAGTAGGGAATCTTGTAAGAAGAAATGCAAGTTTATTCTGCCCTCTGATTCATTTTTACTTTTTTTCAGAAAATTTAAAATTTGTAACATTTTATAACAAGTAAAAAAATAAATGTGTTTGATTTCATAATTCATTTTTTTATCTTTTTAATAAAAAAAATTGGGCAAGATTTTGGGGGCCTAGAAACTTGATGGATAGGGGATGTGGGAACTTTACACTTGGCAAAAAGAGGATGCAGTTTTGCATGAATCTTTCCCTAGTCATGTCACCTCCTGTTTTGGTAACCAGAATTTTATGATTTAACTCTTATAGACTTTTTTTCTGTGGGATTTTCTAAAGTCTCAAGTTTATGCCAAGCAGCCCATGACCACCCAAGCATTAGAGGCTGAAACTGAATGCTGTGTCAATAAATTACTGTGACATTTATTGAAAACCATTATTGAAAAAAAATTTCCAGAAGATGTGTGTGTGCTACCAAAGCCATTTACCAGGTGCCTTGTTCCGTACATAATTACCAAATGTGCATATTATAAATTAATAGACACTCAATGCTTTGTTGCAGACAACAAAGTTTTATTTAAAATTTTAATTTTGCGCTCCTATTGTGACACACTTTATATAATCACATTACATCTGATGTGTCCAAGTCTGACTTAATTTAGCTTTGGCTGCGATTCCTCTCTCCTCCTCAAATCTGGGAACTCTTTATGCCAATCCTTCAACTCCTTGGTTTTTTAAGTGACGAATTTTTCCATGTTTGCAACATTCTTTTTTGAATATGAAATCACTATTCCTTCATTTGAACCAAAGGGGTTTCATGAGTTGAAGTTGCCGGGAGGACTTCACGGGCTGGTACCAGGTGTGTAAATATGAAACCGGAATTTGCCAATAGATGGCTCTAGCTATCAATGCAGTTACTATCGGATTGCATCATTGTCACCATTTTCTTTTCTTGACATCTGACAGCCATTTTCAACCCACAACAATAAAAGTTTTTACCGAGCGTGGCGGTGTAACGGTTAGCGTTCTCGCCTTGCATTTGGGAGGACGGCGGTTCGAATCCCCATCTGGGCATCCAGATTTGGGTTTTCCATGGTTTCCCAAATCACTCCTGGCAAATGCCGGGATGCTCCCTTCAAAAGGCCGTGGCCGAATTCCTTCCCATTCCTTGCCCCCATCCTTTCCCGTCTCTAAAGACCTCGCTGTTGAGAGACGTGAAGCAGTTTAAAAATAAAAATAATAAAAAAAGTTTCATACAACAGTGTAGTTTTCAATAATGTTGAACATTTTGAGTTTTGAGCCTCCAAACTACAATTTGCGGACATCATTGATTTTCTGTTACCATTTAGAGAAAGCTGCTGCAGAATGGCATCAAATGCTTGTCAAAGCTTATGGTGAGCATCCTCTCGGTAAATCACACTGTTTTGAGTGGTTTAAAAAATTAAAAAATTGTGATTTTGATGTGAGAAATGAAGACAGTGGAAGACCTCCAAAAAAGTTTGAGGACAGTGAATTTCAAGCATTGTTGGATGAAGATGATGCCCAAATGCAAGAACAACTCATAGACCAATTAAATGTAACACGGGAAACTGTCTCCACACATTTAGAAGCGATGGAAAAGATCCAGAAGATTGGAAAAAGGGTTCCACATGAACTGACTGACAGACAGCAAGAAAAACGGAAAACCACTTGTGAAGTGCTGCTCACCATGTATAAAAGAAAGTCATTTCTCCATCGAATTGTGACAGGTGATGAAAAGTGGATATATTTTGAGAACCCTAAGCATAAAAGATCATGGGTAACTCCAGCTGAAACGTCAACGTCAAGGCCGAATCACTATGGAAGGAAGACAATGCTCTGTCTTTGGTGAGATCAAAATGGTGTGATCTATTACAAGCTGCTTAAAACCTGGTTAAATTGTTAATTCTGAACTTTATCAACAGCAAATGATCAATTTGAATCAAGCATTGCAGGAAAAATGACCAGAATACCAGAAAAGGGAACACAAAGTGATTTTGCTTCATGACAACTTACCAGTCACATACAGCAAAACCGGTCAAGGATATGATTGAAGCGCTTAGTTGGGAGATACTGATGCATGAGGCTTACTCACCTCACTAAGCTCCATCTGATAACTCTCTCTTTACCTTGATGGGACACGCTTCGTTGAGCAGTGCTTCACTTCTTATGAAAATGTATAAAAATAGCTCAATGGCTGGTTTGCGTCAAAAGAGAAAAAAAAATTCAGTGTGGTATTCATAAATTTCCATACAGATGGGAAAAATGTGTGTCTAACAATGGGCAATACTTCAAATAAGGTACTCTGTACCATTTTTACACAATAAAGGTGTATTTTTTATGAAAAAATTCCGGTTTCATATTTACGTACCTGGTAGATCTTGTAGATAGTCAGTTTGAAACAGTTTCCATGATTCTCGTGTAGGAGCTTCTTGCTATTCAGATCTGGTTATGAGTTTTAGTGTGCCTGTGATGATCTTTTTTGATTAGTTCTGTCACAGAAAAGCTTTTCTGTGAGGCAGTCTCCAGCTGCACCCACCTCTCATAATGTTCTCTCGTTGACGAAGGGTTTTTTCCCGAAAATTTCTTTATTTTTATATCGGGTTTTTAACACTTTGTAGTATTTAGTACATAAAACGTAAAATTATAGGTAATGCATATAATTACACATACACATAATTATAACTCAAACAGTTATACCTACAAGCATTGAGTGTCTCGTCACATGGCACACATCAAGTCGATAACCTATTTCTTCCCAAATGTTGTTTAGTTTTTGTGGTCTAATTATTGCATCAGCTGCCTCAATCCTGTTTCCTAGGTGGGGTACGTCAGCTGGTAGTAAAGGCACATACAAACGATCCTTTATGAATCCCCACAGATAGAAATCACATGGTGTTAGATCGGAAGAGCGTGGAGGCCATGCGAAACAAGCTCTGTCTTTGGGCCCTTTGCATTCAGGTACAGTGACGTTCAACCAATTGTGAACGTCGCTATGCCAGTGAGGTAGTACACCATTTTGGTGTCAAATGAAGTTATTTGGTTTGTCTTCTACCAATTGGGGTAATAGCCATAGCTGTAGAGCTTCAAGGTAGAAAGTACTAGTTACAGTTGTTTCTCCAAAGAAAAAAAAGCCCATAAATTTTCCACTGAGATAGGGCACAAAAAACATTCAGTTTAGTGGATTCTGGTTGCAATTGTACTATCTCGTGAGAATTTTCTGAGCACCAGATACACACATTATGAGTGTTCACATGTACACTGAGGTGAAATGTCGATTCATCACTGAAAACAACATGATCCATAATATCTTCATGGTTGTGCAACAACATTTCATGTGCAAAGTTGGCACGTAAACCGTGTTCTGTAGTCTTTAGAGTCTTTAACAACTACAAACGATAAGGACGTAGTTGTAAGCATTTCCGTAAAACTTTCCAAACAGTCATCACTGGAATTGCTAATTGACGACTAGACTTCCGAACTGATTTCTTTGGGCTACGCGTGAAAGACTATCTCACTCGCTCAACACACTCTTCACTAACCCTTGGTCGTCCCGTACTCTTCCCTTTGGAAAGGCAGCCGGTATTTTCAAACTGATGATACCATCTATTTATCATTATTTATTATCATTTGGGGGATCTCATCTGAACTTAATCCGGAACGCACATTACACAGTAACTGCAGATTCGGTCTTTGCAAACTGCAGAAAAAAAGCTTTCTGTTCACTAGTCGCCAGTTTTGCTACTTGAGCTTTCTAATGGATGACGGAGGAAACATTGTATGCACATGCGCACACATACCAACAAACAGAACTGTTTGAGTTGTTCTTTCATTTCTTGTAATAATTATAATGTAACATTTTATGTAGTCAATACTACAAATTGTTAAAACCCTGATATTCATCTAGACTCGCCCGGTATAATATTGGTTACGTATTATTGAGTTAATAAACCTTTTAATGCAAGATATTGGATAGTACAATGATAGGAAAAATATATGAGGATAACTTACTGAAGAATCGAAAGATTGAAACGTGCTTTCTGAATCGATTTCGTGACAGAAGTGAACGTGGTTAGCAAGTGATTCTCACACATTCAGTTTTCAACTGATGACCGATAGATAGATAAAGTGCTGCTTGTTGTACTTGTGTTGTTAAAAATAAACACCCTTAGCAAAATACCGTGGAATAACAAGTTTTAATTACAATATGAAAGTGCAGGTCTACATATTAAGTTAAAACATACAATAAAAGATGATTGAGATCATCAAATCACACAATAAAAAAAGATTAAAAACACAATTATTTACACATGCATGTCAGCGGAAGACAACGTTTCTAGGCAGTGCTCCACTAACCAGCGCCTTCCCATGTCGCACCAAGCGATCAAGATTCCTGAATATTGAAATAAAGTTTTAAAAGAAATAAAACAACAAATTAAAGATAGAATTAATATTAAATTCTAAATACACCTATGTCAATTAAGAACAAGTGTAATGGTTACTTTCAAACAAAACATTGAAACTTGGAACTCCCATCACTACTTGCTGTTTACATTTATACAAAATGAATTTATCTAACCTAACCTTTTCTTGCTACCTGTCCAATGTGTCCTGTCCAGTTAAGCTTGCTATCAAATGTGATGCCAAGATATTTACATTTCAAATCTTCAACAAGCAATTCTTTCTCTACCATATAATCATAATCAACCTTTAGTTTTTTATCTGTGTATCTAATAAGCTGACTCTTCTTTGCATTTATCTTCATCCCATGTTTAACAACCCAACTAGATATCCTGTCCTGAACACCCTGCAACTGTTTACAGTCCTCTACCATTTTGATCCTATTGTATAGCATTATATCATTCTTTTAGCAAACAATCAACACAATTATTTATTAGAATAATGAATAGCAATGGTCCCAATAAGCTACCCTGCAACACACTCATTTTTGCCTCCACTACTGCATTTCCTACCATAATTGTTTTTCTTCTTTTAAAAAATTCTTCTACCCAGCGAATCACTTTCTCATCCACTCCAATAGTATTTACCTTATTTACAACCATTTTATGGCTCACTCTGTCAAAAACCTTTGAAAGATCTGGTGCTACACTATCAGTTTCGCTTCCATTGTCAATTTCATCCGAAATTCTTGCATATATCCAACTAACTGAGATTTGCATGAATATCTTTGCTTAAGGCCACGTTGCCTACTTGAAAACCACTTACACCCCTCACATATATTTCAGATGTGGTTGCATATCAAGCTCTACATTAATTTACTGATATCAAACTGATTTGCCTATATCTTTATTTCTGATCCCTCCTTTATGTACCGGCACTACTATCACACTTTTCCAGTCCTGAACTAAGCAGCAAGTAGCCAGACCTTATCTTGAAATAATATTTCAAGGTAAGGTACAATGTCACATCCTGCTATCTTTAAGACATCTGTCATAATATTATCTACACCAGCCCCTTTGTTTTTTCAGCTTTCTTAATTCCTTCATGATATCCTCAGGATGAGTTTAAAATTTTTTGGTCTCTCCATTTCTAATTGTGTTGTTAAGCTCATTATCTGATTTAGACCCTTCCGTTTCTGGTTCATTGTCCCTAATGCTCTCACTAAACCAGTTACTTAAACTCTCTGCTCTTTTCATATCCTCAGTAATTTCTTCTCCATCCTTATCTTTCAGCGTACCAACATCCTCCCTTCCTTTCAGTTTTCTAACATAGCCATAGAAATTTCTCGAGTCATCAACCAATGGTCTCCCTGCACTGACAATACTCTTCACAAACCCATCTTTAGCCACCTTCTGAACTATTATTAAGTCCTTGTTTAGTTGTTTTAAATATTCCCTACTACCCTGCTTTCTCTTAACTCTGTTGTGTTCTCTTTTTACGAACCGCTTTAACCTCTTCACCTCCCTATTATACTACACTGGTTCTCTACTTCTGTTATTTTCTGTTTCGGAATAAGTTTTTCTTCCCCCTTTCTTATGTTCTCCTTGAACTCTTCCCACCTTGACTCTCTGTATTTGTGCCTTCCTTCCATTTGCTGAAACATTCTCTGAAATATTTCTTCAAGTTCAAAATCTGTGCCTTTTTATGATTGTACCTATTTCCCCCTTCAGTTTTGGCTGTTGATTCACTGAATCCTCTAATATCCATCAGAACTGCTTCATGATCACTTATTCCTTCAGTTACTTGACTCCCCACAAGGTTATCGTCGGGCTTTATTAGGAATGTACCCAAAATATATCCCTCATGTTCTGCTCTACCAATTGTGCAAATCTCTGTTCCCTTGTGTTATTAATCGTATTTCTTACCCTGTTCACACCTGGTAATTTTAAATCCCCACCAATAATGACCATTCTATTCTAGCCTCTGAAATCTGAGAATGAATTTAATTTCTCCACAAGAGCATCTTCATCTCTCGTTCTTCCACTGCGGTAAGCAGCCAACACCCTCATGTTTTCTTTTTTATTACCCCAGAAATTTATCTCAAGTAACTTGTGGTCATGATCTATGAACACCAGTGAACTGTGGTAGTTTTTGTTAACTAGTACGAAAACTGCTCCACCAGTTACTTCTCTATCTCTGCGGTACACTTTGTAACCATCAGGAAAAACCTCATTGTCTAGTACTTCTTCTTTTAACCAAGACTACCCCTATAATTACTTGTGGTAGGTTTATCTCTATTAAGTTTGCAAATTTGATTACTTTGTTCATTATACTTCTGCAGTTCACCAGTAGCACCCTTAATACTGGCTTTATATTTTCAATATTAACCTCTTCCTTCCAATTTTTACCCATCATTTATTGTTTC
Source organism: Vandiemenella viatica (assembly GCA_031002005.1). NCBI lineage: Eukaryota > Metazoa > Arthropoda > Insecta > Orthoptera > Morabidae > Vandiemenella > Vandiemenella viatica. The sequence continues at coordinate 176,666,729 of JARYHS010011408.1, forward strand.
AGCAACTTCATCTAATTCTTTAACATTTTTCCCGTTGTGGATCTAGAATTGGTATCACTTTGACCATCTATTTCCATCCTTTCACCAGCAGCCCCAAACTTAAAAAAAGGCACGGTCCTGGCCACATCATCACTGGAAATGGGCTCCCTCACAGCTTCAGATAACAACTTAGAAAGTAACCCCTTGCCCATTCTATTTAGGTGTAGGCCATGCCCATTGAAATCCCACATATCAATGGTGTTCACAGGCACAACCCTAAAGGGGCTCATAAACGAACATCTTTTTCTGTCAACATACTGGCATCTATTGCTCAACAGTTGCCCAGCAACATATCCAGCAATAGATGCTCAATATAGGGCCCACCAATGTGTGGCTCAACTAACGCCGGGCATTTGATGCGCTTTAATATTCCTCAACATTTCCCATTAACACTCATTGCATGATTGGCAATTAGCATCACGGCAGAGGAGGTTGTTTTAGTGGCTGCTGCATGTGTTATCTTGGAAAATTAAAAGAAGGAGAGAAAATAGGGTGGGTGCATACTTACCTAACTAAATATGATATGATTACTATTGTTGACACAGTAATCTCCTTCTGATTCCATGCCTGTTTCTGGTTTTAGACGACTTCCATAGAGGGGTACACCCTTGGGAAGATGATCTGGTATGGTTTCCCATTGACTTCTCCCATTGTAAGTGTAGATGTCTGTGATAGATGTATAAGTTCAGTTTACAGTGTTTTTTTATGATGTATGAAATGAGAGATGAAGAAGGGAGGGGGTGAAACCCCATGTCGGCCCATTCAGCCCTACTCTCCCAAATTACCATAAGCAGCGTTGTGCACCCTCGCTCTATACGCACTGCGCAGAGGTTTGGGATATAACCCAGTACTCTGGTGCACAACCTGGTGATTAGGAACCTCTCCTACCTTACTGGCTAAATCCCGATGATAAAGATTTCTTCAATCACCAGGATTGGGATCAGCAAACCCCGTGTTATGCTGGACATCATCACAGCGCCACGGCCACATGAGCCAACAGGATGGCCGACAGAGAAATATAACTGGATAATTACTTGTTTGAAAACTTTACAAGAACCTGAAAACAGGTTTCAAAAATTTGATTTATATGATTGACAAAATAAAAAATGCAATACCAGATTGACTATCACTCTACGATTTATGTGACTCGTACCAAAGTTTGATGTATTTAGAGTATCAATATCCATCTCTCAATCTCTCGTATTGTAACATAGCTATGCAAAGTAACCATGAAAAGACTAAAGAAATAAATAACGGTATATGTAGCTTCAACTGTCTTTATTTTTTAATCAGTGTTTATATTTAGACGCTTGTACTTCTCACAACTTTGGGAGTATGTGTATTTCGTCAATGAGATTAACTTTCCGATTGACCAGTTATTCATTTTCTTACTTTGAACTATTTCAATGATTTTATTTTAAAAAATGTATAAAAAAAACACATGAAATATGCCTAATTGCCCAATGAATGAAGGTTAAAATGCATTGTACTCGAACACACTTAGTTTTTTTTTTTTATTTATTTAAAAGAATGACATTTGGCCGTTCCAGCCATACAGATAGCTACAATGTTGTATGCATGTTTTCTGCTCAAGTATACGTATTTCTCACATTAATTCAGGGTAGGGTATGGAAGACACAAGATTAACACAACATTTAATTGAAATCACCTGTGCCCTGAGCCAGAATCGAAACGGTGACCTTTGGTACATGAGGCCAAAGTGCTAGCCACTATGTAACCGCGGCTGACAACACGATAAGTTGCCGCAAATGTTCGGCCAGTGAGCAATCTCATCGTCAACATGCCGGCCATACTCGGCAACACACAGCAATACCAGCAACAATGCGGACATATCACCGGTAAATTTGACATTATTGCTCGGCCACACGACCATATTGCTGCAACATTGCAGCCACTCAGACGTAGATAATTTATTTTCCATTTTTGTTAACAGAATTTAATATACTGAAATTTAGAATGTGATTCATATCCATTAAAATGATCAAATCAGGCTTTTATGTTTTTCATTGCTTCTCATGACAAATGTTTTTCCAGTGGTTAAATATGATTTTTTTTTTACCTACATGAATACCAGATAGTCAGTTGAAAACGCCCTTTATATTTTTTATTTTTTTAAATTTATTTTTATCATTTAGGCCACTAAGGAGCGCATGGAACCATTAATTTGCATTGTCCTCCTTATTCTTTTACTGTTTTTCTTATCTTCCCAAAACCTTCTCGTCCTTTCAATGTGGGCTTGACGTCTCTCTTGTGTCTGTGCATTTCTAAGTTACATTATTATCATTCATATTTGGTTGTTGTCATTCTTTTTCATGACGTATAATAGACTGCAAACTTCTTTGCAACATTATATACTGTATTGCCATTAATCAAATTTTTTACAGTTTTTGAAGTTGCGTGAATCTTTACTACAATTCCTGAAAAAAAAGTAAGCACCCAGAAGGGGACCAGGACACTAAATAAAATGTCACAGGTTGAGAGGTTATACTATGTTATTGTTTAATCAAGTTTACAAAGAACTTATGAGCTCACTTATCAGTATGATATTAACTCCATCTGGCCTGGATGCATTCACTGATTCAGTTGGGATGGGGGTCACAAACCCTTCGAGTTTCTACTGAAGCAAGCATGATCGCAACTGTTGTAAATGTCCTCGATATGGTACTGGGATGGCGGAGTTGATGTCCAAGTTGGTCCCACATATGTTCTATCAGGGGCACATCTGGATATCTTGGCCATGGGAGTACCTCAGCATCATGCAGACTGTTCATAGAGACATGTCCCATGTGTTGATGGATTATTGTCCTGTTGAATAACGGTACAACCGTACTGCCATATGAAATGTACCATTAGAGTTCCCTCAATCACTACCAGGCCTGACCTGAAGTAAAATCTGATGGCTCCCCAACATGACACCAGGAGTAACATCACTGTGCCTTTCCAAAATATTGGAATAATTGGACCTCGTACCTTGTTGCTGCCATACTCACCAACTATTACTGTTACTCTGTGATTCACTAAAAGTGTGTGGCAGAGGGTGCATTGAACCTATCCGAAAGGGTAATAATTTGGAAGGGATATACAGGATATGGTAGAAGGCGCCCATGGGCTATTGTGAGGAACCATCCCAGCATTCGCCTGGAATGATCTGGGAAAACCATGGAAAACCCAGATCAGGATGGCTGGAGAGCTTTATCGAAAGCTATTCCTGTCGGAAATTAAGTTTACTCGCCCGGTAAATCCTTTCTATTCCATTCCCTAATCGCTCGCGGAAAAAATGAATACAGAAAAGAATTGGTTCGGGCCCTGATTTCTCTTATCTTATTTTCATGGTCATTCCGAGATACGAATGTTGCTGGTAGCAATATTTCTTTGCTGTCATTCTAAAATATGTGATTCGGGATTTTTGTCATTTAACTACCGCCGAGAGCAACGCCTTTGGTGTTCCAGGTCTTCCCAACCTAACTCCTTCAGCATCGCACTTACGCTTTCCCTCCAACTATATATACCTGTCACAAATCGGGCGGCCCTTCTCTGGACCCTCTCTAATGCCTGCATTAACCCCTTTTGATGGGAACCCCATACAGAACAACAATATTCCAAGTGAGGACGCACTAGTGACTTATATGCAATCGATTTAACTTCAGGAGTGCATTGTTTTAAATTACGACCTAGAAATCTGAGCATACGATTTGCTTTCCCAATTACATTCCTGATATGTTCATTCCATGACAATTTATTATGAATTTTTACCCCTAGGTATTTAGCGGAATCCACAGTTCTAAGGACAGTACCATTAATTGTATATTCAGAGCTAAATGGTGTCACCTTTTTACTGCCACGCATGACTCAGCACTTTTTAGCGTTTAACTCCAACTGCCAGTCTTTACACCACTCAATTATTTTCATAATATCGTCTTGTCAAAAGCGCAGTCTTCCTGGGTTTTGATTTCACGATAAATAATAGCATCATCGGCAAATAATCTTTTCATCCCCATTATTATGTCACACAAATCATTAATGTATATGAGAAACAACAGAGGCCCTATCACGCTTCCCTGGGGAACCCCGGACCTCACCTCGGTAAATGATGAACTCTCACTGTCGAGAACTACACACTGTGTTCTGCGCTTCAGAAAGTCTGCAACCCAGACGCATATTTGTCTAGATATGCCGTAGCCATGAAGTTTCCAAAGTAACCTAGAATGAGGCACAGTGTCGAAAGCTTTTTTAAAATCTAATAGAACTATATCAACCTGGGTTTGCCCATCTATAATACGGCACAAGTCGTGAATTAAAAGTGCAAGTTGTGTTTCGCAGCATCGGCCTTTTCTGAATCCATGTTAATTTGGGTTTAAAAGCTCATCTTCATCCAAAAACCGCATGACATTCGAATAGATGATGTGCTCTAAAATCCTACAAAATACTGATGTTAACGAGATTGGTCTATAATTTTGAGGATCATTAACATTCCCATTTTTAAACACTGGACTTATGAAGGCGGTCTTCCATTCAGTTGGTATTTTTCCTTGATCCAAGGAGACGGTATATAATTTCATCAAATACGGTGCAATTTCCTTTGCGTAGCTGGAGTAGAATCTTGTAGGAATACCGTCTGGTCCGGGAGCCTTATTGGTTTTTACATTCGTAAGCAATTTAGTTATTCCCTCGACATCAAGAACGAGATCATTCATAATTTTGTTGGTACGATTGGCAAATGTCGGAATCTCCTCCGAGTTTTCTGTCGTGAAAGCTTTTTTAAATATATTATTCAAGATTTCTGCTTTCTCTATGCTAGTTTGGATAATTCCCCATTTTCCTTAATCAGTGAAGGCATAACCTTACGAGAGCCTTTTAGTAATTTGACATACGACCAGAACTTTTTTGGATCAGTAATCAGATCTTTGGACAAAGTCCTGGCTTGGAATTCTTTAAACGCATCACGCATTCCCTTACGCACTTCCGCTCGTAACTGGCCTAATTTAGCACGATTAGACGAGTCCCCCGATTTCTTTACCATGGCATGTAAACTCCATTGCTTCCTGAGCAATCGATTCACTTCCCTATTGAACCACGGAAGTTTCTTACTTACCTTAATAAGCTTCTTAGGAACAAATTGATTTAAACCGTTCCATATTATTTCTTTTAACTTAAACCAAAGTTCCTCAACATTTGTATTTAGCGTGTACGTTTCAAAATTTTTCATCAAGTGGTCAACCATACCCACATTGTTTGCCTTATCGAAGCAATATACGAGTTTGTCTTTGTCATGCTTCAAATTCATACTAGATTTTAAAGTTACCACAACCGCCTTGTGATCAGTTATACCGTCTTCAACACAAACTGTATCTACAATATCAGGATTGCTTATAAGAAAAAGATCCAAAATGGACGAGGAACCTTTATCGCACTGTGTTGGCTCTTGAACCATCTGTTCAAGAGATCTTTCTGCAAATACTTCTAGGAACGTTTCAGTTATTAACCTATCTCTTCCGCCCTACCTGAAAGTGCATGTGTCCCAATTAACCGACGGTAGGTTAAAATCACCACCCACGATCAATATATGTCCCTGAAATTTCTTATAAATTTTATTAAGTGACTCTCTGAAGCATTCCGCGTTAGCCAAATCAGAATCCGGAGGTCGATAAAATGACCTAATTATGAACTTTAAATTTTTACCAATTTTTACCTTGACCCATAACAACTCGCAAAAATTTTCAGTTTCGGTTACGACAGAACAATTAACAGTTTTGTTAACGGCCACGAACACACCCCCGCCCATTGAAACAGCTCTGTCTTTCCGAAAAACATTGAAATGAGGGCCAAATACTTCGCTAGATTCTATATCTGGCGTCAACCAGCTCTCAGTTCCTAGTATTATATCGGCATCATTAGTCGCAACTGCGGCATGGAAATCGGCTACTTTCCCTCTAATACTCCGACAATTTAGGACCATTACCCTTAGCTGCTTTGTATTATTTGTGGACTCTAAATTCGTATTTTCGCTATTCACATTCTGACTGTAAATGGGTGCAGTATTTGGGGCTGAGACATTCAACTTATTCACACCATCACGACCAAAATCAAGATCTAAGTTATTGGCACCTCCTCTTCGATGAACTGAATGATCCTCGGGCCTCACGGTGTTCCTAAAAAATAATTTACATCAAGACGGTTCCATATTTTAGCAGCCACCATAGTCGCCCAACCTTTCAAATGCATCCCAGCTGGCAGCTATCATCGGTCGAAGGTCAAGAAAGCCCCAGTTGTTTCTGCGACACAGCTCCTGCAAACTACAATTCAAATTAAAAATATTCCACCGTACGGCCTCCCCACAGTCGATAGGCGGCACGACACTACAAATGGAGAACTGCAACGATACCGAATTATCCCGTGCAGCTTCATACGCCTTCTTGCCCAATTTGCCCATAGATTTCACTATATCTGCAACAGAAACATGACATGAGTCATTAGTACCGACGTGCACAGCTACTCTTAACTGACGGCAATTCGATTCTCTGATTGCTTTCGGAATGGCCTCAATGACACGTGGTACGGTTGCTCCTGGAAGACAAACAGAATGCACGTTAGAATGAGGGTCTGCACCGTTCTTCGTGGCTAGTTCTCGAACCGGTTTCTCCAAACGTCGGACGTTGGAGCTGTAATGGTCATCTGAGAAAGTAAATCTTTAATTCATTGCTGATAAAAAAAAGTGACACCATTCATCAGCAGTTCATACTTCCCATTCACAGCACTATTCCAAACACAGCTATTTTTGTTGTGTTTACGTCAGCCTATACAGGGGATGGTGATTCCCCAGTCCAGTTGCTTTTAATCTCTGATTAATGGTACGGGATAACACAGAATGTTGCATGTAGTCCATTACTTGATCTCAGATGGCAGGCTTGGATGTAAGGTGTGATGATCGGCGTGGTGCACAGTACAATAATCCTCCCTTATGGTGGGCAGACGTGGTTGACTGGAACCTTGTTGATGACTATGCCTGCCCTCATGTTCCCATGCAGTCTAACATCAGGCCGCTGAAACATCTCAATGCCCTACAAATCTGGATATGCACAGTTCAATCATTCAGCCAAACGGATACCACAGTGAGACTCCTATCAAACTCTGTCAGGTGTATATGTGTGTGTTTAGATTGTTCATTACAGTATAATTGTAATTGAATTGTATAAATGTCTTATAGTACCATAAGCAAAATAACCAAAGGTTCAGATAATGCTGTCTCACGCAAGTATGCAGCATCTCCGTATCCTTCACAAAGATCATTCAACATCCAACATTGTTCATGCCTCTTATATACCCTACCGGCCTGTCAGCAATATTGATGAATTCTATTGGCTGTAGAATTGCAACTCTATAATAATTTACATACCTGCTGATGATGTTTATGTTTTCAAAGTGACATTGACATCCAACTATGTCTTCTGGATGCATATCTCTCTCTCTCTCTCTCTGTGTGTGTGTGTGTGTGTGTGTGTGTGTATACATTACTAATCGTGGAAGATACGTATCATTTTGTCAGCTGAATACTGTTGACTTTTGTCTCATTTTTACGTAAATTGCATTGTGGTTTACAATTTTCATTATGGTACTGGTAAAATCACCTTATTCGTGTCATTTATTTCATATCTTGTTTGTGTGTGTTTCCTTAGTTATACCTTGTTTTGTAATCAAGTTTTTGAATAGGTATATTTTTTTTTTTTTTTTTTTTTTTTTTTTTTTTTTTTTTTTTTTTTTTTTAAATTAACCATTCCCTGAAATTTATGATTTTTAGCGCCGGCCAAGCGGCGTAAGGTGCGGCCAGCAACGGCGGCGGAGGAGGAAGAAGCGGCAGCGTTGGCTGGCTGGACTCCAAGACCCCTTAATGACCTTAAAATATCCAGCATTTATAACCGGAGTGCCACCGAAGCACCAGCAGAAGTAAGTTTCTTATTTGCTATCCAGATAAAATTTGAAAAATGTATTGCATTGTTTCTGTGTGGGTGCTAACAGTAAAACTTCATTCCATTATAAAATTAGTAATGAGGTTACAAAAGCTAAGGACTGTACTACCAACAATTAACGTTTTTAAAACTACTTTTAAGGCATAATGAATTGTTTTCTCACTGGTTGCTTGCTCTTGGTTATAGGTTGTTATTTATGTTCAATATGTGGTTTTATTATGTAGAGTAAAAATACGGGACAGATTGCCTTCAAAAGAATCGATAATGATCCTATAATGTTGTTGTCATGAACTATTAAGTATGTTACAACAGGCCTTGTAAAAATGTTGCAGCCTATCCCAAAATTACATACGGCTTTGGAAATGTCGAGAAATTGTTTTTATGTTGTATCGAAGCAATTAAAGTCCTCATAGCATTTATGGACCTGCATGAAGCTGCTCTACAAATAAATAGGAAAAATAGCACCGTTTTGCTTACATTTGCTTAAACAGTCTTGAAGTTTGTGGTTAAGGATTTTCCTCATTTGTAATGTCATGTGTTTTAATATAATCTGGTCATTACACAAGCACAGTGCTTTTAAAGATGTGTGATGCTAAAATGTTTTTTAAATTTGACATTTTGGTGCCAGTTCCTTTACTATAGTTTGTCATTCCTTATGTGAATGGAATTATTTTTTAATTAATTTACTAGTGAAAATATTATTCTTAGATATCAAATAAACTAACATTGACTGAAATGTTACAAAATTTTATAGTTCCATTTATTTTAGGTCATTAGTGTCTAAGAAAAGAAAACAAAACTAAGATAAAGTGTTTTTTTTTCAGTTATTCCGTAAGGATTTGATCAGTGCAATGAAATTGCCGGATTCTGAACCTCTGTCTCCTGATGAATACTGGGTGATCACTGACCAGTGGAAACAGGAATGGGAGAGGGGTGTTCAAGTCCCTGTTAATCCAGATTCCTTGCCTGAGCCATCTGTCACCATCAACCGCTGTACGCCAGTCTTCAAGTCTCATCATGACTTCAAACTGTATGTTGATATATCTGCCTTTCCTTGATAGCCATAGTGCAATTCAGAAGATCAATAAACTGGGTAGTTATATTAAGTAGGGTTTAAAGAGGACAGTCATCAGAACTCTAAATGTGCAGGGAACACAATTGAATCCTTTTTCTTTGTTGGCTATTCTGCAGCTGTTGAAAGTAGGAAGAAAAATGAGAACAAATTAGATTAGGGGATATTTTTTAAAAATCTAAAAGAAAAATTGTTTCTGTTTTTTTTTCAAATGTTTTATACATATTTGGTACCATGTTGTTTTGGTAAGTTAGGATCTGCCTTCCTAAGTTGTTTTTAGATAGTGGTGACAGTGAAAGTATCACTAGGCAATGAAAATAGGGGAAATAATCCGTCACTTACCACATATGAAGGCAGGAGGGGAAAACAATATTTCAGCTCACAATATTTTGGTTTAAAACTGAAATATTGTAAAGAATGTTTGTGTTTTGGTGCTCATTTGGTCCTCCTGCCTTCATCTGTGGCAAGTGGTGGATTATTTTCATTATCTAACAGCACATTCATTGTAACCACTTTCTAAAAACAGCACATGAAGATAAATCCAATATCCAATTATTGCCTTATGGCCTTCTGCTTTATTTTCATTTTTGTTCCTATCTCATTGTTTCTAGCACTTTTTCTTCTCATCCCCCCCCCTTTTTTTTAGCTTTCCGTTTCTTCTGTTCATTACCACTTGAATTTGTTTCTGCTGTGCCTTTGGTTGTTAAATTTAAATTTCTATGCATTGTTGTTCTCTTGCTTTTATCCCTTCTACAGTTTCGTGGGAAATATTGTTGCTGGTTATTAAAGTTTTTAATTTTTTACACCATCATATATATTATTTTGTAAGGTGTTTTTATTGTCATAGGCCATTATCTCCCTTCATACCTAACCAAAATCGATGTATGAGATATCATTTCAAAGATTAAGGTATCCGCTTTATTCAAATATCATATTTGAAGAAAGTAATTACGTATATGAATAAAATTTTAAACCAAAATATTGTAAAGTGTGTTTTTATGTTTGTTTGGCCCACCTGCCTTAATTTTTGCTATTTTTCTCCCATAATGGTAAACATTTTTACTGTCTACATACAGTAAAAACCTTACTGTTCTTTCAATGGGCTGTGTGTTACCTTCTGGATAATGATCCTGGTGGATGATTGTTAACACTCGGGCCTCACATTTGGGAGGATACATGTTCAAATGCCTGTTCTGATTTCCAGATTTTGGTTTTCCATGGGTTTCCAAAATCACTCTAGATGAATCCGTCCTTCTCCTTGCCCCCAGTCCTTTCCTGCCTTCAATGACTTCGATTGATTCTGATGTAGTGTAAGGCCAAAAGGGGAAAAAAACCTTTTGTATAATTTTTAATGGACACTATTAAAAATAAAACACACAGCTTTGTCTCAATTGGTTGATTTTTGTATTTTTGTGCTTCAGTTCTTTCTTCTTTTTCTATCTCCTTTGTAGAGGTAAGGGAAAAAACTTGTGGAAAAAGGTGTGGGAGCAGATTTTGAGTAAAAAAGAAATAATCTGTTGGTAAATCAAATTAAAAGCAAGTGATGGTTTGTTGAAAATAATAAATAAATGAAATTAAATAACTCAAAAACAATTGAGCAAGAAGAAATGGCTTGAGGGGATATAAATATTGTATATAAAGGGAAGGTAGACCTATTATTCACCAAAGTTGAAGGAAGTAAAGCTGTGGGGTGATTAGGTTCATATTTGCATCTGCAATCAGCTTGGCCACATCAATGGATTGTTTTTGACAGCTAGATTCAGAATAGAAGTGAATGTGACAAAAATATATTTAAAAAATGCTATGCACAGAATAGAAATTAATTATTTAATTAGGGAAAACTTCCATTAAAAATGTATGGATTAAGTGGATGAACTATACATACAAGTGATGTGGTTACCAGGGTGTTTTGGTAAAGAGAAAGATAAGTATTATACAAGACTAGCAGAATACCTGACGTTGGGCAGTGTAATCGGGATTGATTTACCAATACACTACTTTTACATTTCTGATGTGAATCATGTATGCCAAGTTACATTAATTTTGTACCAGCCATTTTCAGAAGTAAACTAAATATTGATATACCTGAACAATTCCCAGAACATGGTGAATTGGATGCTGTGATATGGAATGTCATTTTACATTTTGGTTCCCACAAGGCATGGAATAAAATGTTTTTACCGACCAACTGCTAAAATTCGCGACTACCTCCGCTCAGTTAAGGACGATCTTGGCCTCACATTTCCTGGAATTTACAGCATCCCGTGCGAGTGTGTAAAGTGCTACATCGGTCAAACCATCCATACAAAACCAGTGTGAAGAACACAAACGCTATCTTCGCCTTGGGCAGTATAGCAAGTCAGCGATCGCCAAGCATGTGTACAACCATGGCCACAGGGTTGACTTTAACAACATTACGATATTGGCTTGGACCTCATACTTTTTGGATTCCATACTCAAAGAAGCGATTGAAATTCGATTGGCTGATACCTACAACAGAGATAGTGGGCTATGTCTTAGCGAGATATGGCAACCAGCCTTGGCAATCTACGCAGAGAGCGTGGCACGAATGTTCAGCAACCACCACAAACGGCCCAATATTAACTTTCTCGGCCTGCAATGAACAACTGTAGCTCCATCCACTCACTTCCAACCGCCGGGCGCGGGCGTTGGAGAGAGCCATTGGCATATATAACGAGGTGCGGTCCCTGGGCTGTCTCAGTATCTGACAGTCAGCTGACCTGTGCAGACGTCTCGACACCTGATGAAGATGACGCAACTAGTCATCAAAATATCGTGTTTTCAAAACACTATCTGGCGGTACACCTGTGAAGACTTCATTTGAAACTGTATTAGTAAATTAAGCTGCTTTCATGAGCACCAATTTAGTGACATCTTGTACCACATTGTTCCAAATTTGTATCAAAAGATCTATAATAATAGTTCCGGAGAAGGAAATATAAACTGTACTTAGCCTTAAAAATGTTCAAATTTGTACGTCGGTAAGATCGCAAGGAGATGTCTTCAGTTGTGGGCATGAAATATTATGAAATCTCAGTTATCACATCATAACTCCATTAGTAATATATGCGTCATAATATATGTGAAAAATCAAAATTTTTCACGAGCTGTATTAAGTTTATGGTTAGGTTGAAATGCAGCCTACACCAGAATGACTGCTGATATTCTATTGTGCATAGTGGATTTGGAGTGAAGAATTTGGCTGACATGCCGAATTCAGACTGCAATGATGTCAGAATTGGCTCAAGACGTATGTTGTTGCTAAATGTGTAATGTGTGTAACTGTATCTTTCGGTGTGTGTTACACTTTTGTTACCTATTTTCTGGCTTTGAAGTATGTTTTTATTTGAAAAGTAAAAGACAAGGAAAAAATTAACCATATTTTCAAACCCAAAGGAGAAATTTTTCTGCTGATCGTACTTTGAACAAAAACAAAAAGTCTTATGCTATAACACGTGTTCAAGAGGGCGAAGTCACAGGTAACTGCTTGTTGTTTTATAAGTAAACAATCAGCACATTTTAGGATTCCATCTGACATGGTTTAATAAGTAGTAAAGTAAGTGTAAATGTCAACACAGATTTTTCACTAATGATGCCTTGGGAGAGGTGAAATGCATAGGACATTAAACAAACAAAAAATGCAGTGGCATTATTTATTAACACTTAATTTTAAAACAAATACAGTAATTTTAAAAATAAATCAATGGAAAAAAATATATTATGTGCACTTAGAAGTAGGAGCAAATGGGGATGAAGTCCTGGATATTACCAGAATTTGGATGTGTTTTTCGGAGATTAATTAATATAAGAAAAACAAAAATTACTAAGAGAGGTTTGAAACATCAACCATCTTGTAACTGCCAGCTCTGTCTCAAGTACTTTATTTATGGATATGCAATATGTATAATAGATAAATATAGCACCAATTTCAACAGTGTCTGGTCTCATGAGTGGTTAAGATGTCTCAGTGGTAATTGGAAGGTCTATGGTCTGAACTCCAATCTTTGCTAGAATTCTTAGAGGCTGCCCGATTCTTCATCTGTGGATAAACTATGCTTTATTCATGTAAAGAATGTCAGTGTGCTCTTAGATGACAAAATCAAAGGTAAACTACGTTGCAGATTGAAACTCAGAAGTAGCCAAACGTCCTTTAGCGTTCTTCCAGTGAATAATATCATCTTCAGTTGTTTGCCATTCAACACAAATTCTGAATTCCAAGTTATGACTAGTCAGAACAAATATTTTGTTTCATATTTAATTTATTCAAGTTATCATGATGTGTATAGAGCTAACATTATTTATATCGGTAACAATGGAAGGAAAGAACTGCCGTGAGGCAATATTTATATGGAATTAATAGATAAATACACCCAACATTCACCAAAGTTGAAGGGAGGAGGGTAGCAGCAACATAAAACAATACACACACACAGAAAATACAATATTTCGGGTTAAACCTTTTGTCAGGTTAAAAGAAGTAAGTAGCTGAGCTCGCGCAAGCCTTGCAGTCAAAACAACCACTCATAGAAACATAGAACTTTGGTGAGTGATGGGAGTATTTTATCTGTCCTTTCCATATAACAGTATTGTTAGACTGCAGTAATTTTGTGTGACATGGGATTAAGTCTATATCAACTACAAAGATCATCCACCAACTCAATTGTTAGTCCTAAGCTCAGTGAAAACTTGTCTACCATATTGTTTTGTACCACCCTTTACAAGTTTCGGGAAATTTAATTTTACACTAGACTTAAAAAAAAAAAAAAAAAAATTACTCTTTTTAATGTACCCGTATCTGACCAATTTACAAATGTTGGTATTGTTTTAACTTTTTATTGTATGCTGTAATTTATCTCATTGCCTTTATAAAATGCTGTGAACAGTTGGCCTTGACAGTGCTATCAAATAGAAATGACAGGATATTTTACTTCCAGTGACAGACAGACATAAAAAAAGAAGCTGAATCATAAAATAGTGTGAATAATAAGATTTTTTTTTTTCTTTTTACAGATTTCTTTGTGGAAAGCTCATTCTTCAATTTCTGTTGTGCAGTATTAAGTTAAACGAGATGACCTTGTCACATTACGATAGCTTATCGTACCTTTCAATTTATGTGTAGCATATGAGTCAAAGTCGAGTAATCGATATGAGTTCAACTATCGATCTCAGCTATCGAGAGGAGTATCACTGATCTATGGCGGAAGGTGGCAAGTGATGCTAGCGCGGGTGTGCGTGGGTGTGAACAGTGAAGTAATCTTGTGCTAAAAGAAGTTTTGATCGTGCTACCGCGACGGGTGAAGGCTGGCTGTCATTTTTTCGTAACGCCTGTTGAAGCCAGTCACTCAATGATAAAGTGATAAGTCAGTTTGACTGTTGTGAGAATGGTGTTGTTGAAAGTAGCTGTCATCATGGATACAAATTACGCTCTTCCGCGACGTTTTAATTAACTCTGACTGGCATTTATTATTGTTGGATAAGCCAGTGGCTACTAGTGAATGCTGTGTGAATACTATAGACGTTAAACTGCTGTCACAAGCGTATTACGATCACGACAACATAACAAATTACAGTGTTGTGATAAATGTGGAATGTTTCGGGGTAGTAATTAATTCTTCTTGATGACAAACTAAATAAATATGGTTGGTGGTCGGTGGTGTAACTGAAAAACTTAATGCAATAAATAGTGTTTGTGCTTAGCATACGTCTTTGTGAGTTTTGCAAATTTGCAAAGCGCTCCTACCCTCCATACAACCAGGCGGCCGTGTTAATAATACCTGAATAATTTCTTTTATGAACGAAGTACCAATAGAATAAAGGCAAGATAAAATCAGATAGACAATAATTTGTGACTGTGCTAAATATTCTATTATTAATTAAAAAGTCATTTTATAGTTCCACAACCTGTGCAAAAATTTTGTGAATACAATGAATAGTAAGGCTGGGGGTATGTAATAGGATGAAAGAGGAAGTGCTTCATTTGTTTCAATTGTTTATTTATTTAGTGTAATTGGTACGTAACAACAGTCGATGCCAGTGAAGCAGTTTATTAATATCTCTGTGATATGTGCTGCTGCTGTCTAGCGGCTTGGCTCTGAACTGTCTCATATGCACGACTTTTACAATTATTACTTTGGCACTTTAATGGTCAAATTCTGAAAAAAATCATTTCTTAAAATATGGTTTGATCAAACTGGAGACCTAGATCCATAAAATAATAGCTCATTACTCGATTTTGGTTAGATAACAAGGGAGAAAAATGGCTCATGACACAAAAGCGCGCTGCAGAAATATTGATACTTTTGCCTTTTAAAGGTTGAATTCAGAAAAATTCCTTTCATAAAATATCATTTGACCAAAGCGGAAACCTTAATCTCTAAAATAATACCTCATTATTCGATTTCGGTTAGATATCGAGGGAGATAAGTAACTCTTGACAAAAAAAGATACATTTGGAAATAATGATAATTTTGGCCCATAAGTGTCGCATTCCGAAAAATTTCTTTTTTGAAATATGATGTGACCATGGCGGAGACATTACTCTTTAAAATTATACCTAGCTTTCTATATCAGTTAGATATCAAAGGAGATATATGGCTCGTGACACAAAAATGCATTGTAGAAATATTGGTACTTTTGCCCTTTAAGGGTCGAATTCCAAAAAATTCTTTTATTAAAATATTATTTGACCAAACCATAAACCTTAATCTCTAAAATAATAGCTCATTTCTTGATTTAAGTTAGATATCAAGGGAGATAAATAGCTTGTGACAAAAAAAAAGAAAAATACGTTACGAAAATAATAATGATTTGGCCCGTTAATGGTCGAATTCCAAAAAATTCCTTTCTTAAAATATGATGTGACCATGGCGGAGACCTTAATCTTTAAAATGATACTTCATTTATTATTTCTATTAGGAATGCATTATTATTTTTATTAGGAATGCAGGCAGGGAGATTAATGGTTCGTGGTACAAAATATTTAATTTTAGAAATATTGACATTTTTGCCCTTTAAGGGGTTAATTCCAAAAAATTCCTTTCCCAAAATATGATGTGATCAAAGTGGAGACCTTAAGCTTTAAAATGATACCACATCATTCATACATTTCGGTTAGTTATCAAGGGAGATAATGGCTTGTGTCAAAAATAAACACCTTATAGAAATAATATATATGATTTATATAGAATCAATCCATTAGTCCCTAATCTCATTCACTAGTAGTGTTATTGGTTTTTTGCTTTGTTGCCATCTATGAGAATTTCCTTCATTTTCAGTTTATACCATTTAATAGCATCTTATATCTCCTATTCAATGAAACTTAGAGTTAATTTATGTATGAACTTGCACACTATCCTTTATTTTCAGGCCCAAGAAGTATATTCGCATAACCAAGGATGAAAATCTTTCGGCTGATGATTATTCCCTATCAAATACTCCAGCTAAAGCCGAGAAGGCATGTTCTTATGATTTGGATGACTGTGATGTTGCTTGGTTACAAATCCTTAATGGAGAGCGAGCATGCATGGGTGAGTGATATCTTAATAATATATATTTAGTTTTAAAAGGGAGAGACTCCCCCATCTCTTGCTGTGCACTCTAAATGCTACTTTGGCTAGTCCTCGACTATCAGAGCAAAACATGTTCTTCTTTTAAAGCTTTCACATCTAATTAAATATTTTTTGTGTGATTTTTAAATATATGCAGCCATCTGACATTTCCTTTCTCTAGAATTAGTTAAATTTGAATGTCAACAGCTTTGTTTCTTGGTGTATCTACCAACGTTACTTACATTTTATTTATTTTACTAGCCTTAAAGCTCATCAAATATTGCAGTGTGGTCTGGCAGTTCATTTCTTCAAATTTGCTTAACTAAATAGGATTGATATAAAATAAATGTGCGAGACTTATTGAAATATGCCAACACAGCAACTTAAAAATCATGTCAACTTGTTTGAGGAAAGGTCCACAAAACCAAAAGAGCTGGAGATCCCACATACCAAAACTTGGTGAATATTAGATTGATTGCATTGTCATTTCTTATCCTCTACACAAAGAAGTCTGTGATGTTCCAAGTCCACAGAGGGGCAAACATGGACACAGACCCCTATTTAACAAGAATTAAAGTAAAATTCACCCCAAAGAAAATACGTCAGAAAAAAGCACACCTACAGAAATTTGACACAAGGAAGATCAGGGAAACTAACCTGAGAGAAGAATGGGAGAAAGAACAAGCAGATACCTGGGGAAAATTCCACACCAGGCCAAAATACTAATACCATTAAAAAAGAATACGAGACATCCCTGGTGGGATTCAGAATTTCAAAAGCACTATCGGAACGCAAAGAAGCCTTTCTTAAATATAACAGTAAAAAATCAGTGGAAAACCTGCAGCACTTTCATGAAATCCGAAAACAAGTGACGAAGATCATCAGATAAACCAAGGGAAAGCACCTGAAGCAACAACTATATTCCATTCAAGAAGATTTCTGCATCTATAATACCTAAAACTTCTATAGAACTTTTGCAAGATCAGTCCGATGATATACTCCTCAAAACTTATGCTTCAGGAAATCGGATGGAAAGCTTGCACCAACTAATCAGGAAAATACTTTTTTGAACTCAACTGCCCTGAACCCCCATCAAGATTTCCGAAGGAAACCTATACCTATTCGGAGTTCCCACCACCATCTCAAGAGAAAATCTACAGACATATCCTCAAACTCAAAAACAATAAACCACCCGGAGAGGATGGTATCAATGCGGAGCTATTGAAAAATCTTGGACCAAATTCACTTAAAGAACTCACACAAATCAACACCCACTACACAAGAAAGGAGATAAAACAGATGTCAACAACTATAAAGGGATCTCCCTTCTTCAAGTTGCATACAAAATTCTTTCAGCCTTTCTTCTCAAAAGAGAGCAGGAGCAACTCAACCACAAAACTGGGGAACACCATGCTGGCTTCCGCACCAGTTGGAGCTGCATAGCACAAATATTCAATTTAAAAACCACACTAAAATATAAAGCACTCAGGAAAAGCCCAGTCATTTGCTCCTTTGTAGTTTTCAAAAAGGCATATGATTCAATTGGCTGACAATCCCTCTTCAACATCCTCGAAGAGCAAGGGCTCGATCCAAACACCCTAAACTTCACTAAGCAAACACTCTCCAACACAACCTCCAAACTGAAATTCATGGGTGAGATATCTGAACCATTTCAGATCAGTACTGGCATTCGATAGGGTAATGGTCTGTCCTCAACACTCTTCAACCTTGTTCTGGATAAAGTCATCCGAGAATGGGAGAAAGAACTCAAATACCAGAACTATTGGAAACCCATACAACTCAGATGATGCAATGTTGATATTAAAATTTCCTGCCTAGTCTTTGCAGATGACGAGACCACAGCAATTAAACAGATAGAAACTCTTAAAGAATGCGCTGAAAGAGTAGGCTTACAAATATCTTTCCAAAAAACCAAGTTCATCTGCTCAAAACTTATACTCAAAATCTTGTCACAAAATATGGACAAATTGATTGAGTCCCATACTTCGAGGATTTGGGAGAAATCATCGAACCCACAGGAGGAGAGAAAATAGCATAGAAAGTTCGCATTCAAAAACTTATGAGGAACTGCGGTAGAACGTACAACATATATAATAAAAAATGCTTGTCCAAATACACAAAAGACAGACATTACAGCACAGTTATCAAACCTGAAGCCCTGTACACCAGCGAAACTTTAACACTTGTAGTGGGTGTTTGGTTGGGAGGGAGGAAAAGATGAAAACTTTCTTACTCCTCTTTTTATCATTAAGAGAAAACCCCATGCTGCTAATTTATTTAGTACTCATACTGGCGTATAGGCTGAGGCTTATTTATTTTTAACATTAACACATTCAATCATAAAAGGGAATCAAGCAAAGCCTCCCCTTACAATTGCCAACCTTAATAAACAAACAACAAACCCTAAACACTGCCACATTACTAAGTAATCATGAAACAAATTCAACATCATGAATTCCTTTTGGGCAACACAAGCTTCACACTTGGTTTGAATGAAAAGTTCCCTTCATAACAATCGGGAATTAATTTTAAAAAATCAAATACAATACTAACATGAACTACATTAGATCGCAATTGCCGGGCACCAGGATAATTTAAATGATCTGCCATGAATGGTTATAGGAAAGTTCCTGAAATCTGTCTTAACTAGCTCAATAACTGTCAGAGGCGAAAACTCTCAAACACTCAAGGTTTCCTTTGGAGGGTCATTACAGGGCTGTACCCAATGACTGCATGTAAGTACCACACTGTACTGTTCGTAGAATTATTACTGTGATGGCGATAGGTGTCCCTCAACTGCGCAAATGCTATAGCTTATTAACTACAGCGGATAGGGCTGTACGTCCTTCAAGCAACATTCTGACTGATTGCCAGGTGACCTTACTGCCACAGTATGCTTGTTTTGAACCCTCAGAGGATTCAGTGCCAAGGCAGAACAACCTCCATCCTTGGAAGATTTGGCTTCAGTAGCTCCAACCTCGGGGGTCAGATGCTAAGTACAACCTGTTACTCTGAGATTTGGACTTGCATTCCTTCTCTCACATTCACCATAAACGTTCCTCTCCATCGCTCGTGGTAGCCACGCCTCTCCAGAGTGCAGTTTTTAGCATAGAGAGAAATTCACAGGTAATTAGAAATGTGCAGAAAATTATTCACTGTTGATTGGTTCCTGATATAGGTTCCACCTTCTCTAGCTAAAACAATTAGTCAACTTGACTTCAGGATACACGCACAATCTCAAAGTCAGTTGGAAAAGTTCGGAACATTTTGACCTTCAGTAATGTCCAGTGGCGTATAGGACAACGGTAGTCCGTTCATCTGAGGTGAAAGAAATTTGGTGGACTTCTGCTTGGGTGAACCCATAACTCGAGGGAGGCTGTCTGTCCATTGTATGCCCCCGCCTGGCTGTCGCAACTCCTGGTCGACTACCTGATTTTGGGTGGTCCCGTGGATGCTGGCTGGCAAGACTTTCCCAGAGCTATTCCATTCATAATTCTTTTTATATGTTAAATATAAAAATGTACAGAATGACCCATTTTTGTCATTTCGTTACACATTACACAGGAAAGGTGACCTAGAAAACATCCTGAAAGAAGAACACAAAATTATAAGAAAGATCCTCGGCCAAAAAAAAAAAACAGATGACGGATACAGACTTAAATCTCGAAAAGCAACAGAAACACTGTGAAACCTTGTGGCAGACATCAGGAGAAGAAGATTAAGATTTTATGGACATATTCACAAACTTCCAGCAAAAAGATTCATTTATAAAATTTTGACGTATATAGAACGACTAAAAATTATGCGCGTGTGGGCATCCATATTTGGATTTTCTATGGTTTCCCCAAATCACTCCAGGCGAATGCCGGGATGCTTCCTTCAAAAAGGCCATGGCCAAATTCCTTCCCATTCCTTGTCCCCCATCCTTTCCCATCTCTAAGACCTCGCTGTTAAGAGACGTTAAGCAGTTTTTTTTTTTTTTAATATATATTCCCTTGGTCCAGCAGATCAAAAAACACCTAGAAAAATCCCACATCAACTCATCAGAAATCATAGACAGACAAACGTACAGATAAAAAATTAAGAAATGGGAAGTATTGTCATAGAATGAAGTCACTAAGAGACCAGGGACAAAGTGGACTGAAAAAAGGAAAACAATTCACTGAGAAAAAACGAGAGCGGTATGGAAACTCAGAAAAATGAATCGTTAAGGCTTTCCATGATTCGACAGGGTCCAATTGCAGATAATAATAATAAATGCTCAGTGCATTTCCTTGTGACTTACACTGTAAAAAGAAGTTTAAATTTTCATCTTGTCCAAATTACATATCAAATTAAAACTTCGTTAATATTGTTGCTAGAAAATCACAGCTTCAATCTCTTGTGAATTAATATGTTCACTTCATCCCATGTTAGTGACATCATGCACTGCAACATAACCTTGACCCTAAATCTTCACAAGTTCTTACATATTCAGATGATATTACAACATTTGAATGACCTACACAGTTGAAACTACTTACATGCAGCTGAAATAATGACCTTATGTTATGCTGCATAATACTAGTTTTAATTCTGATCTAGCCAGTATGGATTATAATAAATAAATGTAGAACTACTTTCTTCCGAATGAAGTGATGGGGCATTCGTAAAAACAACCCATTTTTTTGTGGGGAAAAAAAGGCACCCATGTCCTCTGCTGTAAAATCAAATGCCAGCTGTCATTCTGACCCAGGCTAAAATTTGGCTAAACACCAATGAGCCAGACGCTAAATTTCAATCTAATCAAAACTTCTGCTGACATTGCTGCGCAAATTTTTTTATTTTTTTTTATATTACAGATCTGTTGGCAAAGAATTTAGTGAAAATATTTGCATAGACAAATTTAAATCAATAAGGAGTAATTACTAATTAATATCTTAAACATTAGAATGCTTTTATTTGACAATACGTTTCTTTGAGTTCATTATAACAGTGACCTAGAATTGGGGTAAAATAAATACCTTGTAAGCCTCTAAAAAAAATCACGGATCTGGCAGTTCATATCCTCACATTTGCTTAGCTAAATACAAATGTTATTAAATAGTACTCTTAATCTTAAAACTTTAATTTGATACATATTTTTTAGTTTATTTTACAGTGATATATGTTAACACAGCCTGGATGAAGAAGCATTAGGTCAATGGAGTCCGCATTGAGTCAGTGGGACTGTGTGGAACCGAATATTGGCCATTCATGAAAAGACATGAACAACAGCTGCATGTCATGGAAATTTAGATGATTCACTGGCCACAGGGACTCACTAGATTGGACCGCATTAGGAGTGAGAACATTTAGGCAGTACTTCATGTGACCCCAATACCTGAGAAAATGCGGGAGGGTTGTCTGCGATTGCACAGCCATGTACTGCACAGCAACAACACTTCAGCTGCGAGTACTGCACTTGATGTAAGTCCGGAGAGCCAAAGACCACGAGGGAGACTTAGGAAGTTCTGGCTGGATACTTTGTGGACTAGTCAATGCCTCATCTGAGGATGCGCAAGCTCAGCTGTTATTGTAGTAGTATTCCAGAAAAGCAGACCCTGTAATGAGGGTAAATGCTAAGAAGAAGAAGAAGACTGTAACAGCGATATCTCTGGGCAGAGAGTATAAGAAAATATCTATATTGACTGCACATAAATAAACAGAACGCGACTAATAATTAATAAATTAAGTGCAGTACATATTTTTTCCTATGTTTTGGCAATTCATTTCTTCATGGGCGCTTAACTAAACAGAATTGTTATTAAATAACGTGCAGAACTTCGGGTGACGTCTCTGGCCATTGTAAGTTCGGCAATGAAGGCTAGGAGCGTAACATCACACTGTTACAGACATGGCTACACGATGGTGAACCTTATCCTTTCATTAGTAACTTAACTTAGTCCACAACCCGAAGGTTGGTTGGATCCTCCCGAAGGAGGCATACTAAGCCATTGTTGTCAGAGGTAGGACGGCCAGTTCCTTTCCTCTGGGACCTACAGTTTGACATGGAATCTGAACCACAGACTTTCATTAGTATAGATATTTATTTTCTGATACAATCATCTTTCACAACAGCTGGTATTGCAAAGTAGTGAATCTGCTTTAAGGAATGAGAGGACTATTGTATTTCCTATTTTGCAAATAACAATTCTTTGCCAACAAATTTCTCTCGAGGACAGTTTAATTAGTGTTTCCCAATATCAGCTAATTAAGGTGAAATTTTATTTAGAGTAAGATGGTTTCTATTTGTGTATTGTGATTTCTGTTCATCCTGTCGATAAAAGAGGTATAATTGTCACTTGATTTGAGGATGAACTATTATGAATGTTGAGTTATGCATTCTTTGTCCAAGGCTTGGGATAGAATTGTTTCAATAGCTTTGATTTTACAAGAAAAAGTTTATCACAGTCTATGTTCTTTTTAAATTTTTTAGCAATATTTTTAATAAATACATGAATGCCAATTGAATTTTTTAAATTTCTGTGTTGCAGAGTTCAGTGATTTTGTGACAAATTATATGTATACACTGAATTTGTAATGAAATTAATTGAGGCAAGACAGAGCAGCAACTTGAGGATACACTTTAAAGTCAATTTTTGGGAGAATGCCCATATAGTATCTTAATTTACTTTCTCTTCCTTACTTTAAATAATAATATAATAATGATGAGAAATATGCCTAGCTGATGAATCTACAGTCTAATAAAAAGATTCAGAAACATTGTGAAATAAAGGGAAAACAGATGGTGTAAATTGTATTTTTAAAACTAAAAAGTTAGGGGAAAGTATCCTGTAATATTTTAGGTCTGGATATTTACACATCTTTCCCCTTGCTGTATATCTCATCTTTTACCTGATTATGCTTTTTTTTTTTTTTTTACTGAAATATTGCTAAATTTTATAAATGATTCCAATGCAAATTTTTGTATAGTTTAATGCCATATACACTTTGCCTCTCATCCAGGCATCATCAGCAACAAATATGTGTCGGGATTTACGTTTACTTTACAAACTCATAAATCATACAAAATTGCATAAATAAATAAAAACATCTCTGGAAAATGCTACATAGTAAACACACAGGTGTAGTTTGCTCTGATATAATAAAAGAGGATGTTTCAAGTATTTTGTGTTGTGAATTTAGTTCCTGGATTCATTTAAAATTATTAATAAAAAAATTAACCACCAAGATCAAGAAATGTTATCATGTGAATCATGAGGTTAGTGTCATTGTTTCTGATGATACACAAGATTGTAATGATGATGAACTAACTGCTGCGAAAATAGAATTTGTTTTCAATAAATATTTTACACCATTTAAATATTTGAAAAAAAAAAAGAAAAACCATCAGTTGAATCAAATCGGAATTGGTAACAATTGCTCATCAAAATGTCGATATATCAATGCACATAATAGAGCACCGTTATTCCAAAAGTTAACTTCGTTAATCCGCTACTTAAAAAGTAAACTTCGATAGTCGTTAAACCATTACATTTTCGCAAATTTAACGCAATTTACAGTTAAAAGTTAACCTCAAAAACATGTCCAGCCAATGTCCCTCTGGAAATTGAGTTCCAATCGGGATTCAACGTTTTGATTAGCTTCTCAAGTGTATTGGATGCTACAACATGTAGCGAAATCATGTTGGCAATAAAAAAGTTTACTATCCATTGGTCATCACCAGCATGAGATACACCACAGTCTGCGACTATGATGCCAAAAGATTCACCAATGCTTTGTTGATATAACCTTTTATTAGCAGATGGAGATAAAAAGATCTGTCTCATACGCACTACCACTTTAAGCATCAAATTCCGAAAAATTCTTTCTTAATTTATAATTTTACCTAACTGGAGACCTTAATCTTTAAAACGATATTACATTTATCTATTTCGGTTTGGTATAGAAAGGGATAAACACCTCGTAATAAAAAATAAAAATACGCTGTAGAAATAATATTGATACTTTTGCCCTTTAAGGGTCGAATTCCAAAAAATTCCTTTTATAAAAAATGGTGATACCTCATTTATCGATTTCGGTTAAGCATCAAGCAAGGTAAAAAAAAAATAGAAATGATGATATTTTTGCCCCTTAAGAGTTGAATTTTGAGAAAGTTCTTTTTTAAAATATGATGTGACCAAAGCGGATACTTTAATATTTAAAACGATACTTCATTTATTGATTTCGGTTAGGTATCAAGGGAGATAAATAGCTCATGACAGAAAAATATTAATACTTTTACCCTTTGAGGGTCAATTTTGATTTTTTTTTTCTTAAAATATGGTTTAACAGAACCGAAGACCTTACAGAGACCTCAGTATTTAACATGATACCATATTTATCAATTTTGTTTAATTACCAAGGGAGAGACACCAAAAAAAAACACATTTTAGAAATATTAACATTTTTGCCCTTTAGGAGTTCAATTCAGAAAAATTCCCTTCTTAAATTTGTGATGTAACCACAGCGGAAACCTTAATTTTTAGAACGATACCACATTTATCTATTTAGGTTAGATATTAATGGAGATTAATGACTCGTGACACAAAAATGTGCAGTAAAACCATTGATACTTTTTCCCGTTATGGGTTGAATTCAAAAAAATATCTTTCTTAATATATGATTTCACCAAAGCTGAGACATCACTCTTCATAATCCTACTTCATTTATCAATTTTGGTTAGATGTCCAGGGAGATAAATGGCTCGAGACACTAAAAACGCATTTTAGAAATATTTACGTGTTTGCCCTTTAAGGGTCAAATTACGAAAAATTCTTTCTTAAAATATGTTACCATGGCGGAGACCTTAACCTTTAATATGACACCTCATTTATCTATATTGTTTAGATATCAAGGGAGATAAATGGCTAGTGACACAAAAATGCATTGCAGAAATATTGATTTTTTTACCCTTAATGAGTCGAATTTTGATAATTTCTTTCTTTAAATATGGTTTAACGGAACCTCAGTCTTTAAAATGATACCTCGTTTATCAATTTTGTTTAATTGTCAAGGGAGATAAAACACTCGAGACACACACAAAAATGGATTTTAGAAATATTGATATTTTTGTCCTTTAGGTGATCAAATTCAGAAAAATTCCCTTCTTAAAATGTGATGTGACCACAACAGAAACCTTAATTTTTAGAACGATATCACATTTATCTATTTCAGTTAGATATTAATGGAGATAAATGACATGTGACACAATAATGTGCTGTAGAAACATTGATACTTTTTTCCTTTATGGGTTGAATTCCTAAAAAAATCTTTCAGTGCCTCGCGGTAGTTTCTTTGTTTCCTTTATCCAATAAAAAAAATCTTTCTTAATATATGATGCCACCAAAGCTGAGACATTACTCCTCTTAATCCTGCTTCATTTATCGATTTTGGTTAGATGTCTAGGGATATAATGGCTTGAGCCTAAAAAAAAAGCGAATTTTAGAAATATTGTCATTATTGGCCTCTAAGGGTCGAATTACGAAAAATTCATTTCTAACTATTTAATATGATACCTCATTTATCTATATCTGCTAGGTATTAAGGGGGATAAATGGCTCGTGACATAAAAATGCGCTGTAGAACCATAGACACCTTTTCGCTTCAAGGGTTGAATTCAAAAAAAAATCTTTCTTTATATATGATATCACCAAAGCTGAGACATAACTCCTCATAATCCTACTTCATTTATTGATTTTGGTTAGATATCCTAGGAGATAAATGGCTCGAGACACTAAACATGCATTTTAGAATTATTGACATTTTTTCCCTTAAGGGTCGCATTAAGAAAAATTCATTTCTTAAAATATAATGCAACCATGGCGGAAACCTTAATATTTAATATGATACCTCATTTATCTGTATCAGTTAGATATGAAGGGAGATAAATGGTTCGTGAACACAAAAACGCGTTGCAGAAGTATTAATACTTTTGCCCTTTAAGCGTCAAATTCCAAAAAATTCCTGTCTTAATATATGATGTCACCAAGTGGAGATCTTAATCTTTAAAATGGTACTTCATTAGGTATCCAGAGAAATAAATGACTCATAACACAAAAAAACAGCATTTTAGAAATTTTGACAGTTTGCCCTTTAAGGGTCGAATTCCAAAAAAAATCCTTTCTTAAAATATGATGTGACCAAAGTAGAGACCATAAGCTTTAAAATGACACCTCATTCATTGATTTTGGGTAAATATGAAGGGAAATAAAGGCTTGTGACAAAAAAGTACCTTACAGAAATAATATATATGATATATATGTATAAATAGACATGTGTCCCTATATTTCACAACTACCTAGCGTAGACCACTGTTGTTTGTGGTAGTAGCCTCTATCAGTCTTCTATAATGCACTATGGTGGTTGCTTGCATTGTTAAAGTGTGCTCATGTTTTTGTGTTTGTTTTGGCCCTCCTGCCTTCATTTGTGGTGACTGGTTAATTTCCCTATCCTTCCTTGTTTTAATTGCCTAACAGTCTTAAATTATATTTTGGTATAAGTAAAATGCCATAAAGTTAATCAGTTTCGTGATGTTCTTATTAACTTTGAGAGAAGTTTTATTTTTATTGTATATTATATGAAAGAAATTAATCCACAAGTAAAATATCTTCTTTTTTTTACCTGTTTTTAATTTCATGGAAATATAATATTTATTTTGTTTTAATTTGTATCTTATGCCTAATATGATGGAGTTTATTAGCTGTAGCACTATATTTCGTACAGGTCTTCAGCCAGTATCAGAAGACCAGTTGGAGAGAGTCATGGAGGAACTTGAAATACGTTGCTGGGAGAAGATCCAGACTATTGTTAAAACGGAGGAGGGTCTTGGAATTGAGTACGATGAAAATGTTATTTGTGATGTTTGTAGATCGGTGAGTGGTATTTGGTTTGGTGATTTTTGTTACATTACTTTAAAAAATAGCATAAACTTGTGTGGCCGTACTGATTGTTATAGGATGGAGACAAAATTCTCCTTGTTTCTCACTTAATGCAGCCAAAATTTGTTTAATTCTACTTTTCTTTCTTTCCTTTTTTAGAAACAAGCTAACAAAAAATGTATCGTTTTGTATCCATCAATTAGATCATTTTCACATGTTCTAGGGAATGGTGTCAATTTTTTAAGAGTTTTACTCGTGGTAGTCTTATAATTTATCAGAGCAATGTACAGTACCATCTATTCACATCCCATTGATATTGTATATTTACTTTCAGTGAAATAGGGAAAGAATGTTTAGACATACTGCCATTATTTGTTGTATGGAATATGTTTTTTGATTTCTCAAATGGGTGGTATGAACAGGTCATTTAAAAATAAGAAATGAGAGCATGTTCATTAATATTACTTGGATGCTGCACTTATAAACATTCTCAGCTTTCTATATACACTGACCAACACAAGCTCCTCTCAGATATCATCAATTTACCTGGTAATAGCTGGAATTCAGTAGAAATTAATAAAACAGTGTTTTAGTGAGAATTGTTCATGTGGTGCCTGAGCTATGTATATTAAACTTAACAAACTAGTTACAGTATCTTTTTGAGTAATTAGTCTCTAATATTTAGTTTCGGAGTGGCAATCAGGGCCTCATTTAGGAAAAGGTCACTTAGGCCGAAGCCTGGGGCCCCTCACCACATGCAAAATTAATAATTATAAAAATTGAACATGTACAAAGCAAGTAACCTAGTTGCAAAACGGTGTTGACTTTGAAAGTCCTGAAATGCTTGTGAAAACCAAAAACAGTGTTCACACAACAGCAGTTCTAACCTTTGAAGTATGTGTGTACTGTAAAATAATATTTGTTACACGATGTAAACAGAGTAGTGGTGGAAGGTCTTGTTTGAAAGTAAGTATTTATAAAAAAACTAGCTGGTACACACGACTTCGTTCGTGATTGTAAAGAATTCATATTGACAGCTATAGACATCTAACCACCCTAGTGCACGATGGGAGACTCGATACTATTATCACACACAAGTACCAGTCTTCTGCGCTATGTAGTTCCGGCAGCAAGGTAAAATTTACGGATACACACAAGTCTTTGGATGAAACACGAAAATATTCATGATCGACCAATTTCAAACACCATATCTCACACATTCCCACAGTTACCGAATTTCGGCCAACGTTGTGATCGATGGGAGACTCTGTGTTACTACCACACACAAACACCAGTGATCTGCGATTGATAGTTTTCACTTAAAAGTGATACACCGTGACACATGCGTCTTTGGCAGAAATATGAAATTGCCGCAGGTCGACCACTTTCATCCCCCCTATCTTCCACAACCCCATAGCTACAGACATCTAACAACCATAGTGCACGACAACAGACACGATTCTACTACCACACATAAACACCAATGCTCTATGCTATGTAGTCGTGGTAGAAAAGTGAAATCTGCGGAGACACATGCCTTTCGTCGAAATACGAAAATATCCTTGGTCGGCCACTTACAACCACCATATCTACCACAGTACCACAGTTTCTGAAATTCGGCAGCTGTTGTGATCGAAAGGTGACTCTGTGCTACTGCTACACACAAACGCCAGTTATCTGTGATCTGTAGTTTTCGCTGAAAAGTGATACACCATGACACTTTTGTCTTTGGCAGAAGTATGAAATTGCCACAGGTCGACCACTTTCAACCCCCATTTCTCCCACACCCCATAGCTACCGACATCTAACAACCATAGTGCACTACATGATATACGATTCTACTACCAAACACAAACACCAATGCTCTATGCTATGTAGTTGTGGCAGAAAAGTGACATATGCGGAGACAGTCGAAATACGAAAATATCCTTGGACGGCCACATACAACCACCATATCTACCACAGTACCACAGTTTCTGAAATTCGGCC
Organism: Vandiemenella viatica; assembly: GCA_031002005.1. Classification (NCBI taxonomy): domain Eukaryota; kingdom Metazoa; phylum Arthropoda; class Insecta; order Orthoptera; family Morabidae; genus Vandiemenella; species Vandiemenella viatica. The sequence goes on from JARYHS010011408.1 coordinate 176,696,304, forward strand.
GCTGTTGTGATCGAAAGGTGACTCCGTGCTACTACTACAAACAAACGCCAGTTATCTGTGATCTATAGTTTTTGCTGAAAAGTGATACACCATGACACTTTTGTCTTTGGCAGAAGTATGAAACTGCCACAGGGTGACCACTTTCAACCCTCATTTCTCCCACACCCCCATAGCTACCGACATCTAACAACCAGAGTGCACTACATGAGATACGATTCTACTACCAAACACAAGCACCAATGAATGCTCTATGCTATGTAGTTGTGGCAGAAATGTGACATATGCGGAGACAGTCGAAATGCGAAAATATCCTTTGTCGGCCACCATATCTACCACAGTTTCTGAAATTCGGCTGCTGTTGTGATCGAAAGGTGACTCTGTGCTACTACTACACACAAACGCCAGTTATCTGTGATCTATAGTTTTCGCTGAAAAGTGATACACCATGATACTTTGTCTTTGGCAGAAGTATGAAACTGCCACAGGTCGACCACTTTCAACCCCCATTTCTCCCACACCCCCATAGTTACCGACATCTAACAACCATAGTGCACTACATGAGATACGATTCTACTACCAAACACAAACACCAATGCTCTATGCTATGTAGTTGTGGTAGAAAAGTGACATATGCGGAGACAGTCGAAATACGAAAATATCCTTGGTCGGCCACTTTCAACCACCATATCTACGACAGTACCACAGTTTCTGAAATTCGGCCGCTGTTGTGATCGAAAGGTGACTCCGTGCTACTACTACAAACAAACGCCAGTTATCTGTGATCTATAGTTTTCGCTGAAAAGTGATACACCATGACACTTTTGTCTTTGGCAGAAGTATGAAACTGCCACAGGGTGACCACTTTCAACCCTCATTTCTCCCACACCCCCATAGCTACCGACATCTAACAACCAGAGTGCACTACATGAGATACGATTCTACTACCAAACACAAGCACCAATGAATGCTCTATGCTATGTAGTTGTGGCAGAAATGTGACATATGCGGAGACAGTCGAAATGCGAAAATATCCTTTGTCGGCCACTTACAACCACCATATCTACCACAGTTTCTGAAATTCGGCTGCTGTTGTGATCGAAAGGTGACTCTGTGCTACTACTACACACAAACGCCAGTTATCTGTGATCTATAGTTTTCGCTGAAAAGTGATACACCATGATACTTTTGTCTTTGGCAGAAGTATGAAACTGCCACAGGTCGACCACTTTCAACCCCCATTTCTCCCACACCCCCATAGTTACCGACATCTAACAACCATAGTGCACTACATGAGATACGATTCTACTACCAAACACAAACACCAATGCTCTATGCTATGTAGTTGTGGCAGAAAAGTGACATATGCGGAGACAGTCGAAATACGAAAATATCCTTGGTCGGCCACATTACAACCACCATATCCACCACAGTACCACAGTTTCTGAAATTCGGCCGCTGTTGTGATCGAAAGGTGACTCCGTGCTACTACTACAAACAAACGCCAGTTATCTGTGATCTATAGTTTTCGCTGAAAAGTGATACACCATGACACTTTTGTCTTTGGCAGAAGTATGAAACTGCCACAGGGTGACCACTTTCAACCCTCATTTCTCCCACACCCCCATAGCTACCAACATCTAACAACCAGAGTGCACTACATGAGATACGATTCTACTACCAAACACAAGCACCAATGAATGCTCTATGCTATGTAGTTGTGGCAGAAATGTGACATATGCGGAGACAGTCGAAATGCGAAAATATCCTTTGTCGGCCACTTACAACCACCATATCTACCACAGTTTCTGAAATTCGGCCGCTGTTGTGATCGAAAGGTGACTCTGTGCTACTACTACACACAAACGCCAGTTATCTGTGATCTATAGTTTTCGCTGAAAAGTGATACACCATGATACTTTTGTCTTTGGCAGAAGTATGAAACTGCCACAGGTCGACCAATTTCAACCCCCATTTCTCCCACACCCCCATAGTTACCGACATCTAACAACCATAGTGCACTACATGAGATACGATTCTACTACCAAACACAAACACCAATGCTCTATGCTATGTAGTTGTGGTAGAAAAGTGACATATGCGGAGACAGTCGAAATACGAAAATATCCTTGGTCGGCCACTTTCAACCACCATATCTACGACAGTACCACAGTTTCTGAAATTCGGCCGCTGTTGTGATCGAAAGGTGACTCCGTGCTACTACTACAAACAAACGCCAGTTATCTGTGATCTATAGTTTTCGCTGAAAAGTGATACACCATGACACTTTTGTCTTTGGCAGAAGTATGAAACTGCCACAGGGTGACCACTTTCAACCCTCATTTCTCCCACACCCCCATAGCTACCGACATCTAACAACCAGAGTGCACTACATGAGATACGATTCTACTACCAAACACAAGCACCAATGAATGCTCTATGCTATGTAGTTGTGGCAGAAATGTGACATATGCGGAGACAGTCGAAATGCGAAAATATCCTTTGTCGGCCACTTACAACCACCATATCTACCACAGTTTCTGAAATTCGGCTGCTGTTGTGATCGAAAGGTGACTCTGTGCTACTACTACACACAAACGCCAGTTATCTGTGATCTATAGTTTTCGCTGAAAAGTGATACACCATGATACTTTTGTCTTTGGCAGAAGTATGAAACTGCCACAGGTCGACCACTTTCAACCCCCATTTCTCCCACACCCCCATAGTTACCGACATCTAACAACCATAGTGCACTACATGAGATACGATTCTACTACCAAACACAAACACCAATGCTCTATGCTATGTAGTTGTGGCAGAAAAGTGACATATGCGGAGACAGTCGAAATACGAAAATATCCTTGGACGGCCACATTACAACCACCATATCTACCACAGTACCACAGTTTCTGAAATTCGGCCGCTGTTGTGATCGAAAGGTGACTCCGTGCTACTACTACAAACAAACGCCAGTTATCTGTGATCTATAGTTTTCGCTGAAAAGTGATACACCATGACACTTTTGTCTTTGGCAGAAGTATGAAACTGCCACAGGTGACCACTTTCAACCCTCATTTCTCCCACACCCCCATAGCTACCGACATCTAACAACCAGAGTGCCACTACATGAGATACGATTCTACTACCAAACACAAGCACCAATGAATGCTCTATGCTATGTAGTTGTGGCAGGAAAGAGAAGTATACGGAGATACGAATTTTTGGTCGAAATATGAAAACGCCCTGCACTGACCAACTTTAATCATTATATCTCCCACATCCCCACAACTATCGGCATTCGGCCAACGTTGTGCACGACAGGAAACTCCATGCTACTTCCACCCACAAACATCAGTGATCTGTGCTAGGTAGCGGTGGCTGAAAAGTGAAATATAGGAAAAAACACGTCTATTTTTATATATATATAGATTAACTTTGAATTTTGTCCACATTTTTATTTCCTCTTAAGCTGCTAACATTGAATCTAGAAGTCAGTTGCCAGTAAAACCCATTAAAGGAACAATAATGAAAGAGGAGTGGGAAATTAGTTTATCAATCCATATTTCAAAATAAATTAACTTATTCAATATTATAATTTATTTTGAACACACTCTGAATTTAATTTAATTGCAATGGAGCACACGCTCCGGTGGAAATTTCCCTAAACACCCATCTTCCCCATTTCTTGCATCCACCTACATTTGCCCTCTACAAATTTTAACTTTAAATTCTTTCAACATTTTTGGTGAATTATTCATCATTTCCCTTGGTAACTTATTTCAATCCCTGACACCCTTGCCTAAAAAAGAGAATCTTCCCACACCCTTGTGCCTGAAATCAAGTGCCAAGTTGTGGTGATGGTCATCTTTTCCCTATGTAACGACTAAATGTTTGTTGGTGTGCTGACAATAATGATATATGTACTGCTACTTGTAGCCAGCCCACATACTTGTCACTACTCCTCTTAAGTATTTCAGACAGCACTCTTCAGTGCCTTAATATGGTTATGGAGTTTATAAGAGTTGATGGAGGTAATTTGGACCATGTTGGATAGGAACTGGAATACTGTTTGGCTCTGGTGAGGATTTTACAGATTTGTTAGTCAAGAACAGTCGCCACCCGGGATTCGCGAAGATAATCAGGATTGACAGTGAAATTACATGTCCCTGGCTAGTTGCTTCTAAAGAAAGTTTGTTAAGGGAGCATGCACAAATTACGTAGCTCGGTCCAGGGGGGGGGGGGGGCGGTTGGCTGAAAAGCTACACTGGGCTACGTGGGGGGAGGGGAGGTTCCGAGCCAGGCCACGCAGCTTTCCTTTTTTAACATTTTTCACAATTAAAATGAGGAACAGAACTCACAACAACATGTAAATATTTATTTCCCTCAGTTAATTATTTCCGTATGTTATTTACAATCGTCTGAAAAGAGAAAACAGTACAAAATGCCTTTTGGAATAAAAAGAGAAAAAAGTTATGTGCTACGTGGGGGGTTAGGCAAAAGCCACGTAGGGCTATGGGGGGGGGGGGGGGGAGTAGGCAAAAATAGAGCTACGTAGTTTATGCATGCCCCCTAATATGCAGAAGGTCAATTTTGAACTGTTTATTTGAAACACATGATTCCAGGCCAGCACCAGTCTGGCATTACAAGCTAGTCAGCATCATATGACAATTCGAAGACCGCAGGTTAGCAGTTAGAGGAACAGCATTTTTTTAACAGCACATTGTCATTAATTGACTACAGAACGAACTCTGCAGTCATCACCACTTTACGCAGCCCATGGTTCACACACACACACACACACACACACACACACACACACACACACACACACACACAGATAGCCACCGACAAGTTAAGCAACCATCGCTACTTGTATATCTCTCCAGACTCTAGACTAACTATATCATGGCGGTAGACACTGTGCTTCTAGCCCTTGCAGCCAATCATAACTTGTTTTGTCATCACATGACCCTATTGGCCAATCATGTGTTTCTTAGTCACATTTTACACCAGAGAACATTCCCCATTGCAGCCTGTCCACTCCACTCCTTCTCTCGCTAGCTAACGTATTATCTGCCTGTTTGGTCCTGTACCAAAATAGTTCGTCGATTCTGCACTCTCAACACACTCATTACACCACATTCACTACTTTTCATACCTATACCATATCTTTCCATGCCTCATGACCAGTATATGCATTGTACACTCCCATGACCCACTTCACCCTCCTCCTGTCTTGCAATGAATCCCATTCCAGCTCTTTTATCATATAAGTTACTGATTGCATTATGCAATAATTTCCAGAAACAAATCTAGCAGCCCTGGAGTGCATACTCCAGTTAGTTTCCCTACACACCCATTTTTCCCCTTTCTTGTACCTGCCATATGAATTCCAAATTCTTTCCAATTTTTTGTTAATTATTTATCACTTCCCTGATTGCCTTACTTATGAAAGAAAATTTTCCTACACACTTATAGCTGAAATCAAAGTGCCAGTTTTTGGTCATGGTCATTTTTTCCATTACATGCACCCTTGTTAATTTTCCACCAATATCTTCCCACTTCTTGTCACTAGCAAATGCCTTGTACCCTCCCAGCACTCTCATCATACTCATCCTGTCTTCCAATGAATCCCAATTAAGCTCTTTTATCATTCAGTTACTGACTGTGTTCTGCAGTAATTTCCAGAAACAAATGTAGTAGCCTGTCTTTGCACCCTTCAAACTCATGTATGTGATACTCAAAATATGGGTCCCATACTACATCAGCATATTCAAGCAATAGTCTGAACAAAATTTAATCCATTGCTCTCATCTATCCTCTTACCACTCTTTCCAATAAATAAAGTATTTTGAAACCTTTTCCTACCACCTCCTGAATATATCCTGCCCAGTTAAGTTTATTATAAATTCTTCAGCGAGCAATTCCTTCCACATATGTTATCCTTGTCTTTTGACAACAAAGCACTCGTTTAAAAGAAAGATTTTCTTTCAAAGATATGAAATAAAATCATAAGCAGTGTTGATTTTACAGTAATATTACAACCTGTTTGGTGAAAAAAGTGAAATATTATTTATATACAACTTTGGGAATATTTTTCTTTGAAGTAAAAGATTAATGAAAATTGTGTAGATGTAGTGGTATACGCTAGATTTTGGTATCATGAATTCTAATTGATACATCATACAACAATGACATAGAATACAGTACAATTAGGCAATATTGTTATCTAAAGGACAAAAAGTATAATCACTTAACAAAGTAAAAGGAAGCAGGCATTAAAAAAAGAAGAAAAAAAAACCACACACACACACCACCAAGATCAACAACCCCCCACCCCCTCTCTTTTCAGTCAAATGATAAATGTAATGAAGCACATGACCATGGTAAACTCAGCCATGAATTAAATAAATTTTTATTGGTTGTTGAATTTCAAGTGAGGTTCTGGGGTAAAGAATACAAGACAGAAAATAATAATGTTTTGCTTAACAGCCTTTTCACTGTCACTATTAATAATGTTCTACAAAATAATGATAAAGGATTTTACTATAGGGGAAAACATAATAATTCTTTTGTGATTTGCATAAAATAATAATAAACCATTCAGCCATGAAGAAAATCTTTGTGTGATTTGCCTGCCTTTTTATCTGCATCCAACACTACTGCAATTGGTAACACAGTTTCTGTTGTGGCCACCATCGTTTAAGTTTATCAAGAACATTGTCTCCAGTAACAATAAATTGATTACAAAATAGATGATGTAAAAATTAATATTTTATTTACTTATCAGCATGTAAATATAATTATTAAATGTTTATAATCATAAGTTTTTTCAGTTGGTTGAGAATTATTTATTTCTAATGAAATGCAAATGGTAAACCCGAAGTAGTTAGGTAACCCTGCACCAGCACAAAGAGAGAGAGAGGCTCTATCAATCTCCCTTAGCCCTTAGGTTAAGGGATTCTTGTCAGAAGTACTTGCCGTCTTGGCATTGCCTTCTTTTATTTGCTGTTTCCATGTAAGTGCTTGTTTTACTTTTATATTTTTCGTTTCTGTTGAGATTTTTTTTTATTTATTTTTTTAATATATTTTTATTTTGATATTTTTTGTAGTTTTTTTTGTATTTAATTTAATTTAACATTGTAAGTGCATCCGTTTCACACTGTATTTGTGGTTTTCTCACTAGTTTTCTTCTGTCAGCAGCTGGAGTGGTCTTCTATGTGGACCCTCGTGTATGTCATACTGTGCTAGAGAGCGAATAAGGTGGTTGTCTCTCCTCAGTTTTTTGGTAAAAGTGTCTTGCTATTTTTTATACCTATCCCGAAGTCCCGGGATACCCGTTGTTTTGTGGAGGATGTCTGTCGAGAATCTCATTGGCAGGTGGAGTGCTCTCTTCAGCGCCTTGTTTTGCATTCTCTGCAGCTTCTCATCCAGCACATGTAGCTGTTGGATTAAGAGTGTCAACTGTGTCAAGATCTATTGGAGTGGATCAGAAAGTGATTTGCAGGGTAGAAGAATTTTTGAAAGGTAGAAAACAGAAACATAGGGTAGGAAATGAGGTATCAAAAGAAGTGGAAGTAAAAATGGGAGTGCCACAGGGTAGCTAATGAATAATTGTGTTTATCATTTACTATTAAAAATTAGATTGTTTGCAGATGACATAATGCTATATAAAAGGGTCTAAACGGTAGAGGATTGTAAACAGTTGCAGGGTGATCTGGACAGGATATCTAGTTGGGTTGTTAATATGGGATGAAGATAAATGCAAAGAAGAGTCAGCTTATTAGACACAAAAAATAAAAAATAAAGGTTCATTATGACTATAATTGCTAATTGAAGACCGAGCGTGGTGGTGTAACGGATAGCGTTCTGGCCTCGCATTCGGGAGGACGGCGGTTCGAATCCCTGTCCGGGGATCCAGATTTGGGTTTTCCATGGTTTTCCAAATCACTCCAGACGAATGCCGGGATGCTTCCTTAAAAAGGCCATGGCCAAATTCCTTCCCATTCCTTGCCCCCATCCTTTCCCGTCTCTAAAGACCTCTCTGTTGAGAGACGTAAAGCAGTTAAAAAAAAAATAATAAAAAAAAAAATCTAATTGAAGACTTGAAATGTAAATAACTTGGCATTACATTTGATAACAAGCTTAACTGGGCAGGTATGGAAAAGGTTTCAAAATTCTGCATTTGTTGGAAAGAGTGATGAGGGGATGTACGAGAGAAGTAAAGGAATTGGGTCAGAAAACTTTGGTCAGACCATTGCTTGAAAATGGTAGTGTAGTATGGGACCCACATTTTGACTATCAAATGCAGGAGTTGGAGAAGGTGCAAAAAAGGGCTGCTAGATTTGTTTCTGGTAATTATTGCAGAATGCAATCAGTAACAGATATGATAAAAGAGCTGGAATGGGACTCGTTGGAAGACAGAAGGAGTGTGAAGAGGGTTATGGGAGTGTACAAGGCGTATATTGGCAATGAGACATGGAAAGATATTGGTGTAAGAGTTGAAAGTAATGCATGGAAGGGAAAGGATGACCATGATCACAAGCTGGCACTCTGTTTCAGGCACTAAGGTGTAGGAAGATTCTCTTTTTTAGGTGTGTCAGGGATTGGAATAAGTTTCCCCCCCCCCCGTCCCACTGCTATTGACTTCACAAACCAGAACATTTGGCTGTATTTCAATTATTTGTATCTTACTGATTGAGAATATCTGTCAGAAGACCTGCTAAACGGTATGATCCTTCTGCCTAAAGGATGTGGACCTTTCATGTTACATTTCTTATAGTCCAGTTCTTAACATTCAGAATATCTGTTGAAATTGTGGACCATAGCTGCTTCAGTGATTGATAGTGTAGATTTGGCTTATCAGTTCTTATTTGAATATTGACCAATGCAGAAGTGTTTCAATTGCAGTTCTGTTATGCCATCAGTATCAATTTTTACACCTTTATTGATGTGATTGACTACAATGCCACTGCGATTTGTGGCAGTACTATTATTATGACCATTGTCCTTACATTTTTTTCAGAAACATTTTTACATTAACACAAACTTTGCGATCATATGGTGATATAAGTTTTCCATGCATACAGTTATTGACTGTGATTATTTGTATGTACGGCTTATTCTGGATATTGTAGGCAGAACCTTGTGTGGCATAACATGGAGAAATTATAAAAAGGAATTGGTAGTCATAGCAACAACAACAAGTGTAACAAGAACCAGCAGTGAGTGAGAAGGTTTAGTGTGCACTTTTGAGTTGAGGATATCTAGTTACTGCTTGCCGAGGTCCTTTGTAATTTTCGGATACGTCCTAATGAAATGTAACAGAAATAAAGATCAATGAATTATATGAAAGTTTATCATCACTTAAATGTTTAAAGATTAAGTTTGCATTGAAGTTTCGACCAAGACTTTGGAAGAATACTTATTAAAATGAAACAAGATATGAATAATAAAATACGATAAAGTTATTAAAATAACATACTTGATCAATAAAATCCTTGTTGATATAAGACATTTGCTGTTGATATTTATTATAAAGCCATTCTATAACATAACCAAACAAAGATATCACATTTTATGTAACAACTTACCAATAATAAACATTAAAAATGGAATATGTATGCTTACCTCATTCCATAAAATGGCAGAAGAGGTGAAAATATACGAGTTTAAATATTTAGAACTGGATCAAATTTTTATTATGTTTTTTTTCCCCAACCTATCAAATCACTCTTAAAACATTCGTAAACATAATTTCAAGTAACTACAAAAAATTGTAATCATTGCCCAGCTATGTCTCCAGATGGAGATCCAATTGTGAAATACAGTTTTCTATTGCAGTATCAATTACTTGGTATTCATGGCTTTTATCAGTTTTCAAGACTGTATGTAAAGGTTCTTCTGAAACAATTTTTTAAAAACAGATTTCACATTTTTAAGTGACAAGCTTCACTTGAGGGTTTTTTCTCTCGTTTTTTATCTTAAGTTTGGCCTATGACTGACCAACAAAGCACTTTTGTATGTTTGTCAGAGGCTGGATAGGAGGGAGGGTGAAATTTTCTGAAACTGAGGCCAGGTGAGTGGGGTGAAATTTTCTGAAACTGAGGCCAGGTGAGTGTTTAATTTCCAGGCAGACAACCAAGCCATGTGCTTCTTTTCATGACTAAGTGTCACACTAAACAATAATATATTGTATTTTCTGCTGTGCTACCATCCACTTTTGTAAGTGATGGTTTTACTTGTTCTGTCACTAATAACCCAGATGTTGGTGTGCCATAAAGAACCAACTTGCTCTGTGTTTCCCGTAATAATAATGATATTTGGAACAATTGTGTTTATTTGTTAATAATTTCAAACTTAATGTTTGTAAATATACAAGCTTCTTGTTTCACTACCAAAGACATTAATGACAAACTAGGCTATGAAATAATGTTGACATTTCTGTATTGTTTGTTGATTTTTTAGCTGCAATGAAGTATTCATAAGATACTTTTATATTTTCTCAGAAAGAAAATCTGATATCTTGAATAAGTAAGTCCTTATAATTTTCTTGGGAATGCTCCTGTTGGCTTTGGAATGTTTCTTGAAATTACAAAAACACGTCTAAA